>VWYH01010685.1:476619-560416 GCA_013399365.1 Pampusana beccarii
GCGTTCCCCGGGCGGCCGCCGCCGCTCCCCATCGCGCGGACCCAGGCGGCGGCGCGGCCCCGCCGGCAGGAGAAGTGCGCGGGCTGCGGGAAGTTACCGGCCGGAGCGGGACTCTCCGCGCGCTCGGCCCCTAAGCAGAGCGGCTCCGCCCGCCGGAGCCGCACAAAGCGACGCGGGCGGGCGAGGATTTTCGCGGCGCGGCGCCGGAGGCTTCCTCGCCTCGCCCCGCGACCGGAGCTCGACCCGCTCCCTCCTCTCAGGCCGTCGACAGCTACCAGCGCCGTCCTGGCGCGCTGCCCCCTTCACCCACCGCACATCGACCCCCAAACAGAAAAGTGCGAGAGCGGGCTCTTTAACCCAGAGAATCAGCAAGAAGGGCGAGGGGCGGGGCGGAGGGAAGGGCGGGGCTGGGGCGAGCACCGCCCCCCTCCCGCTGTGGGGTGGGGACGGGGCGGGGTCAAAGCGCCGCGCGGAGGGAAGGCTCGCGAGGGTTGGGCGGGGCTCGGCGCATGCGCGCTGCGGGGGGCGCCTCGCGGGCCGAGCGGCGGGTGGGGACCCGGCCCAGGGTGGCGTTCGTTTGGCGCCCCAGGCCCGGAATCGGGTTCGTTCTCCCGGCCCGCGGAGCCCAGCGCTCCCGGCAGGGCTGCGGGCTCCGCCGAGCACCGGCCCGCGGGTAGCGGCAGCCGGTAACCGTTGGAGTGCAGCCCGGCCAGCGCCGGGTGCCGCCGCGCCCTCCTCCTCTCCGCAGGGCGCCCACAGAGTTTTCCTAAAACCAGCGTCACTTCCACCGGCACACTCTGCATCCCTTACATCTCGGCGTCCCCTGGGACACAGTTGTGCGGCGGCAGTGCGCGCGGGCAGGGACACTTGTGTCCCCACACCGCACACCGTGTGGTTTGTCTGCCCCGCACTGGTCTCTGCCCCCGCCCTCTCACAGCTACAGAATGTTCTCGAGTGTCTCGAAGTCCTGGGCTCCAGGTCTGGCACTGGGGCTCGGGGCCCCCAGACGTGTGACCCCACGCAGGCTGTGCCCACGGGGCCTGGTGGGTGAAGAGGCCGACCCACCGGCTGTGGGGTTGCCCCCAAATAGGCGGTTGCACCCCTCAGAATCCCGTCCTGTGGGGTTTTCACAGAGGGGACCTGGGCTGGCGCCCAGTCCTCCCAGATCCTGTGTTCACAGTGACAACGGCCCCTCGGGGACACCGGGAAGCAGCCGCCTCCTGAGATTTCATTCCTTACACCATGTCCAGTCTCATAAATTTATGAGATCAAAGCTCTGCAGGCATACAACTTGTGTTTGTCCTTTGGGTTTTTTTGTGTCTTTTTTTTTTTTTTTTTTTTTCCTCTTTCCTTCCTAATAAACAAGAGTGGTTTTGTTTCTTCCCTTTCTCCAGCTATTCCTTCCTGTTCTTTTTACCACTTGCCCTTTACGGCACAATTGCCTTTGTTGTACTGAAGGACTTCGTTGGCCATCACAAGTTGTTTTGTAATATTTCTAGTGTTTCCTTCAAACAAAATTTGGCATTTCCTCCACCGCAGACTTTTTTGGTGCTGTGCCTGGTTCACTGTAGGCACAGCGGTGGAATGGATAACCCGGATCTTAAAAGCAACTCTTCTTAACATCACAAAGTCCTGACACTGCGACCACTATAGAGACAATATCAGATGCTCTCAAAAATGGCAGTCAGGTAAAGGACGCAATTCCCATCCCTTAAAGTCTATCAAGACTAATTTATTATCTTTTTTACATCATTTTGAACTTCCATGGTGAAATTAACATTTCCAAATACCACATCTATTATTGTTCCAAAGGTCAGAAGTTTGTACAAGTTATTTGGCAGAACATGTTATCCTTTTTCAACTGTAGTACATAAAGTATTATTTCCAGTAGTGTGGGAATCTTCTGAGACTGCCTGCCAGCAACACAAATTGAAAAGCTGGAGATAAAAAGTCCTCCCAAAGAGGACATGCAAACAGAAAAGAACTGAAGCATGAATCCTTCCTTATTAAGAGATGTCATAGCAAATAAAGTATTTTTTCTTTATCAGCTCAGTTTACAGTTATGTATCATAAAAGATTAGGCAATGCTCCCAAAGTGCAGGTGGCTGGGGAAAAAAAAAAAAAAAAAAAGCAATGATTTTATTCTCATGGATCTGTAATAATTTAAATCCTCATCCTATTTTTTAGGCGACTCATTTTCCCACCTATTCTAGCTTTTCAGCATTCCTGCAATCAAAATAATGCAGAAGCAGGCACTCAACGTAGGAATAAAATTAGTAGCAAACGGATTCCTTTTTCTTTGGCACACAAATTATCTTACTTACTGTACCTGAGCCACCAGGCACGCGTGGAGCAGTAGGGCAGACACAGGAACTCAATAGGAACCAAAGCTGTTATCCCAATTTAATTGCTTGGCTCAACTGACCCGTGAAACGAGACTTTCCGCACTCCAAAAATACCTGAATTTGGGTAGGTAATGGCTCTAATAGCTGCAATTATTCCAGGGGCTATTTTAGCTGTCAGGTTTATTTCCCCAAATATCTGGAGAACAATGGAAACGAGTGTCATGATCGTAACTGTTTACTGGTGTTACAGTCTGTGTCCCCACGTGGTGAAGCCTATGTAGTTAAAGACAATTAAGAAGCTTTCACAAATGAGTAATTTCAGGGCTGGGATTAAAGGATGTGGCCAAGCAGGATGACTGTCCTCCGTGCAGAGGGGAAAATTTGCTTCCCTTTTGTCTGCATTGTGTCACACTGCCTGATTTAAGCATCATTACTTACCATGTAGCTTTTTATTTATTGAAAAATAACAATATCTGTAGTCTTACATGGAAGAATCAAAGGTGTCTTGCTATTTATACAGATTATTTGCAGTCTCAGGAGAATAAATGTTTCTGCTTAAAACATCCGTGGATTTGGGAAGAACAGCTAAATTACAGCGCACGCCTCCTCCTCCTGGTATGTTCCTTCAATTGTTTGTGTTCACCGACACTCCCAGAGATGTCTTTTCATCTCATGCCTTTCACCACTATGGGTACATCCCAGATTCTTCAGGGTAAAACTCAACTTCCTCACCTCTCCCAGTGGGAAAGATATACAATCATCATACACTGAAATATTTTTTACTTGTATTTTTCTCTATTCTACACATTTCTTGTTCCTGTGAGTTTTATTATAGCCTTTCCTTCCTCTCCTTCTCCCATATGGCTGTTAGGCTATTTTATTTTTTTTTTTTTTTAATTTCTTAGCTTGGGAAAATAATTCCTCTTCAGAGATTCATTCTCATCACTGGCAACAACTACTAACTGAGTATGTGGTTAACACGCTGCAAAGACAACATACAATCTAATTCTCTGCCTGAGTGGAGGAAAACAAAATGTTCTGGGATCCCCCAATAGGAAGAATCTCTTTAGACTGTTTTACCACATGTGCTTATTCTGATGATTAACTTCCTGAGCAGAATGTTTGTGATGGTTCAATAAAAGTGCGTGAAATCAGGGAGGCAAAGGGATAATTAGAATTTTTGTGCAAGTGCAGCTTTTGGAGGAAAGTTACGTTTTTGCAAATGGCACAGCACTGATCAGGTTACCCTGATAAAAACATTGATCTCCTGTCTAAAACAGCATTTCCATATCAAATTTTCAGTATCCGAAATTATGTTACAGAAAATGTGAAATAGTGAATTATTTTTGCAAAATCAAAAGCAAGAATGAAACAGTTGTTTCATATTGTACCACTAATTTTGCTCCTTATGAGGCAAAGTTCCGCACTGTGCACATTCCTAGAGCTTCAGTGCAAAGGATAACGGTAAAATGTAGAAATGAAGCATGAGAATTGTGAGATCTTTATCTTTCTGCTGTATCTTTTTTTTTTTAACTAAAATCCCATCTTTGTTCTCTTTCACTCAAGATAAGCGTGGCTTTCCTTCCTCTACAGATTTTTCCTGAAGGGTAAAACTAGAAAGCCATGTACATGTAAGCAATTACAGAAGTCATTGTGACAGCCGAACCCTTGTTTTCCAGCATGACACAAATGGGAAGCTTTACAACTTTTAAATGCGGATACGAGGCCTTTTCTACTTACGCTTTACCCTCAGCGGCAATTTTCCGTGCTTTTCCTGTTCCCTGTCACACATCTTTGATGGTCTCTAACGTGCTGAGTGCTGGTGTGAATGTACTGTGAACACAGTCGACCTGAAGATCGAAGGGTTTTAAGACAATATTAACATGCAAAGAGCGGGTGAGGAGTCCCAGCTGCTCCCTGGAGCAGAGTGAACCAGAGCTCCTGCGCAGGGAGATTAACCGTTTCCTATGTCTTTGCTCCCGGCTGAAGGGATTGTCTCGTCTCGACTGGTAGAGGATGAGTGAAATAACAAATATTTCGTGCTTGGGGATGCACAGTGGGAACATCACACCCTGGCCATTGTATGGGGCAATGCCCAGCTTCTGGAGTCCTGGTCCCCAAGTTAGGAGCAACCTGGTGAAGCAAACAGTGAATTAGGTTATTTGCTATTCATTTACTAAGGTTTCTATGAAAACAAAGACGTGCATTGATATGGACTCTCCGAAAGCCGCCGATGAGGACAGTGAAAGCTATTTATATTGAAACAGTGCTGACTGTCCTGTGATGCTTACATGGATGTTCTCATCTGCCTTATTTCCCTTCCGTGGCCAAACGGGAGAAGACATGTCTCAAGAAGGGGATTCCTGTCCCTCCCTGCGCTCGGAAGGTGCAGCTGATGGGCTGTCTGTCCGTCCCACACGTCCCGCCTCCCTGCTGCGGGATCACGGAGCTCTGCCGAACGGGAGCGAGCAGGATCAGGACAGAAAGGACTCCTGGCCAGTCACCAGAGTACCCAATCTGCCACAGGCGTGGTTTGTAGCGTAGAGCATTATCAAAAGTGTCTGATAAAACAGAATAAGAACTGACAAAAACATTCAAAATTGTAATAAAATACCACCTAAAATAAAAACAGCTGGTTTGCTCAGAGCCAGAAGTTCTTGCCCCAAACCCACACACTCTGCAATGGAACAGCTCTGTCGTTCTGTATGAAACAGGCTCTTTTGTCAAATGGTTTGTCTGTCTTTTGCCATTTTATTGTTACTACGCACAACCTACAGATATTTGATTCCAGCCCCAGCACTTTGCTGGCAAAAGCTGAAAGAACATATGGACCTGTCTAGATATCAGAGGTATCCAGCAATAGCATACAGATGTCCAGGCTCTAGCCTGAAAAAATTAAAGATGAGGGTGGCGGGGGAAAACCTGCCCTGACAGGAGGCAATCTGGAGTCTAGTGACTACCCCATTTGCATTTTCTTTGTTGTTATAATCAGGTTAAAACTTTAACTGAAAGATTTTCTTCAGCTGTTGTGGGAAACCTCATGCCGAAAACCATTAGAAGAGGGAGGGTGAGAGAATGGGCTGGATGTAGATGAAGACTAAAAAGTGAAAAAAGAAGGAATGCTCTCGCTATGGGGAACTCCCCATCAGTCATCTGGCATCAGGAGCCAATTCAACGTACCTTATTCCCAATTTTCTAGTGTCTTCATTAATTTTTGGGGTCTGCTTGAAGTTGTACAACTGTAAGTTGCAAGATTTCGTAGTGGGGATTTTTGTGATGATGACCTGTTGTAACCCAGAGAGAACATGCAGTGGTATTTGTATTTTTTTACCAAGTAGTTATTGTCGGAGGCAAAAAGCCAAACACTTGCATAACGCAATATTATCTTTCTGTGTATCTATGACAATTGTAAGTGGCCAACACTTTGGCTGACAATGTTGAGCGAGCAAAAGAACAGAGCACGCCTACGGAGAACAGCCAGTTTAAATATGATAAAGATTAGAGCAAATAGGATTTCAGTCCTCCCCTCTTTTTTAAGTAAATGCAGTAATTCTCTGAGTATGTGGAAAAATGACAGACGACCTCTCTGCTGCCAAATAACAGGCCAGCAGTCTAGACTTTTTCTTAACTGGCAATCAACTAGATTAAGAAATTTATAATAAACGCCTGACATGCTATTTCTCTGCTTTATGCAATCAAATACATCCTACTTATTTGTGAAAGCCTACGAGAACTATTACAGCATTTGAATCAAGACCAAGGCTGGGGAGGACTCCCAATTCTTACCATTTTCTTACTGCAAGTGTTGGTGTCAGGATAATTTGCGACTGTGGGCATTGCTGTCATAGCCGAGACCAGTGCAACGATTCAGCCAACATGACCTCAGCTTTTCACTGTGCGTGTATATTTTGTACGTTTTTAGGAAGATACATGTCTGTGCATTTGTGTTTCTGTGTGTGTATAAACTATAATTTGATTATGAAGAAATGTTGCACAGTTTAGTAGACTTGGATCAGGCCTGGGAGCCAGGAGTGCTCAGTGAACTCATTGCAAAGTTATGTAGGACAGAAGTCCCTGTATCATCCTCTGGTTTTAGGCACTTTTCGATGCTGTCGGGCTGATTTTTCTGTTGAAGAGCATATAAACAGCTCCCGCTGACGTTAGTGAGTTAGCAAGTGCTCAGCTCCTCCGCGCTGGTAAATTGGGTCCCCTCACATCGAAGCACTCGGTGTCAGAGGCGGTTGCTTTTATCATCTGTCTTCGCACGATGACATACGTCCTTATTATTCCTTATGATCTCCGGCTTTTAATGACCCTACAGAGCTAATGAGATGTTTAGTTCCCGCACCCAAGCACAACCATATGGATGAGATGGTATCAGGCAGCTCGCTGAAGCCATTAAATCTCAGGCATGCAGAATATCCAGAAAGTTCTTGTTTTCAGCATTGTCGGGTTTAGTCTTCAAATGCAGAAGCGTACGGCGTGCTCACATGACATCCGCAGCACAACAGAACAGTCTTCTGCAGACAAAATCCTGTCTATTTTTAACTTTAAAAAGATCTGCAGATGACTCTTCTTCCACTCGGTGTGGTTTTCCTCCCTTCCTCCCCTCCTTCAAGGGCCTGGTCGCGTCACACAGTAATTCTGTGCCACGGTAGATGTGGTGGCGGGGGACATTGATTCCCAGCAGCGCCCCAGAGCCTGGGGTGGCCTCACCCCACAGCCCAGAAGCTCTGCTGCGGCAAACCGAGGTGTTCCTGCTGAGAGAGTGACGGACTCTCCTTTCCCTTCATGCATCAAAAAGCCAAGACATCCAGGGATGACGTCTGTCCATCCGTCCATCCATCCTCAGTTGCAGGTGAGGGACTCGAGGAGGAACAGCCTCGCTGAGCAGGGCTGAAGGCACAGGACCAGCAAGAACCGGTGCACAGAGCTGGGCTGCTCCTGGAAGAACAGCGCACAAAACGGGGAAGAACCCTCCCTGCAAACCCTCTCGCCCCCACAAGGCTCTGTGGGGTCTCGCAGGAGGGATTTCACCGCGGAGGGGAGGGTATGGCCGACATACAGCAACTGCCGACCGCCCACAGCGTGGGGGTACACGTGAGGGGAGGGGGACATGTCGCTCCATCTGTGCTTTTCAAATAGCTGATTGTACCAGTTGGGTTTTCAAATGCTCCAAGCGCAACCCCTCGCGGTCTTCTTGGACTGAAGGGAAGCTTTGTGTGTGAAACACAGGAGGAGCTTCCTTTGCTGCAACTTGTAGGGAGCAAAGGAAATAAAAGCAGAACAGCAGCGAGATGGAGGTCAGATGAGCGTATGAATCATACGGTGATGCAAGTTATCGAGTGCGTGGCTCAGCACACCGCCCAATAAAACCAGATACCACCCAAGTACACAAAATATCACTTACCTACCATCACTTACCCCACGTGGAAGTCATTGCTCTTGCTCAGAGTGAACGGGCTGCTTTTCTTCAGTTTCTTACTATAATACTGTGAATTTTAAAATCAGGAAAAGATCTATGAGGTAGGATAACAGTGATGATGTTGAAGCAGAAGCAATTTCTTTGGATTTTTAGGCATTTCGTTTCACCTTGGTGACAGCTGCGATGCAAGCGCTCCCGGTCTGAAATACTGAAGATGTGACAGAGGCCACCGTGGGGTATCGGCAAAGCTGTGTCTGGAGATGTATTTCCAATTTCCATTACAAAGGGGGAACACAGTGAAATTCACATAGAGACCTATAGGAAGCAAACTGACTTCTAGGAACACCCTGACACCAAGAACAATCTTGTCAAGGAAATATTATTTTTAACAGCTGCGTATGAAATGACTGTGCAACTTGAACCAGCAAGCTCTGACTTTTGGGGAAGGCTGGAGGGGGCTGTGTGTGTTTTGACGAGTCCCAGGTGCGCTGCAGCTCCCACCATGCCGTCTGTGATATTCTCAGTGCCGTAACAGCGAGGCAAAAGTCGCAGATGGTACCAGTGCATACTGCAACATCTGAACTTTTCAAACGGTTTTACTGGTTAATATTTTTCTCAGAGCTCTGACCAGTGGGCAGGTTCTTTCCAGAGAAGCCTGTGTCGCATTTCAACAGTTGGGTTTCATTGCATCCAAGGCAAAATGCAGTATAAATGTTTTCTTTTATATAAACGGTTGCTATTTTGTGAATTACTAACTGAGCTGGTCTCCAGGATCTCCAGGTCTACAGATTGCTGTACTTCATAAGAAGGTACCGAGAGAATTGGAGACTTTGAGGGCTTACGGATAAGGAGACTGCAAGGCGGCAGGAACCACCCCAGCGTTTTTTCCAGTTGTGGTTTCAAGGATGTGCACAGAAACGGTAACAAACCTGCAACCAAGGCCGGCAGAGGAGAACTGCAGTCAGAAACCAGGAGAGCAGAGCTTGCAGGAGCCCATGGCCGGGGTGGGAACCACTAGCGGTTGCTGGTGTCTCCGGGGCTCTGACCAGTATCTGGCACTGGTTTGCTGTGGGGGGAAGGTGCCAGAGAGCCCGCAGAGGTGGCGGTGCGGTGACTGTCACACAGCCCCGCAAAGGGGTCCAGCCGCGAACCTGGCGGTGACACCGTGGGCAAGGAGGGGGTTCAGGTTCTGTTGGCAAAAGGGTTTTCCTTGCTGAGATGGCAGAACCACCACGCGCTCCAGTAATGGGCTCAGCCGCATCTTCAGCTGCCAGGCTGAAGAGGAAATAGCCGCTTACAAATTAATTAGAAACGCTTAATGAGCTCTCATGCTTTGAGTGTAAGCGATGAAGGCAGAGGATGGACACTGCTGATGGAAGACACTTCCTTTAAAACTGCCTCTGTTGTACACGCTCTGAAAAAGAGGGAATTCACCCCGTATTTCCGAGACCGATGACTTACACTGGACAAAGTCCTGCCCGAGTCCGGAGGGAACCTGATCCCATGGGGTCGGCAGCTTCCCAGCAAACAAGCCTGGGAACAAACAGAGGAGGATGCGACAGTCAACTGCAGCATATCTGACAGGTTATGTTTAGGTTAAGGGTTATTTTCACCCTAAAAATAGGATTCTGAATTCACAACTGTGAAGAGCTGTGGTTGCCAGGAGCAGCGGGGGTTCTCACCAGCCCAGGACAGGGCCCTCGGTGTTAAAACTGAACCAGTTCAAGCCTACGGTTCTTAAAAACCTGCATCTGTTTCTGTGGGAAGGGCCTCCTTTTCACTAACCCGTAATTTTAAAAATGGTTTGCAGATTTAAACTGTATTTTGAAAAATAAATTTGCCTCCAGGCTGATGGCTTTTACAGCCTAACCAGCCTCAGAACAATGTCATGTGAAATGACAGAGATCGAGGCCTTTATTTAAACTGTTGGAGCTGTACAAGAAAAACAAGCTTGGAGAATAAAGCACACGATCATTAATTATTGCAGCACGAGCAACACAGCTGTAATTATCTTGTTCACCAAGAATGTCTCCCGCAAATTTTATCAGTCATATTGTTAATACATGGAAACAGGAGCCCTTATTCTTTCTGCTCTTTCGGTAGAGATCAAAATTAGACAAGATTTCTAGTTACAGCTGCTATTAATAAATCTACTCCTTGAAAATGGGGTAGTTAATTTCTTAGGATTCAGTGCACTCAATAAGCTATTGAAAAATATAATTGCTCGTGGCTGTAATTTTGAAGTAATTACAGAAGAATTGCTGAATGTACTCTTTTCAAATGCATCGAAGTTCTCCAAAGCAAAAGGCATCTCTGGCAGGAAAATCAAACGCACAAACCCGTTTGTACCCCCTTCCCAAAAGTCCCTGTTTATAAACACTTCTGTAGCGTGAAAAGGTGTTGCAGGCCCCACTCCGGAGCCTCGGAAGGCGGCTGTTTGCTCCAGAGAGATCCCACCGCTGGTCCGAATCAGCGCCGGGGCCGGCTGAGTGACTTTCCATGATTGCCCCTGTACGGACCTGGGCTTTGCCTCCCGCTTCCTGTGCTGGCACTGGGCCGCTTATAGACCGCCTTTCTTCTAGTGACACCAGTCACTGGGCCGCTTATAGACCGCCTTTCGTCTAGTGACATCAGTGGAGACGTTAGAGAAATTCATCCTGTTAGCCAAGAAAGCTACAACCATCCGCCTTTAGGAAGTCAGACTCTCAGTTCTCAGGGAAATGCTCTCGCCCATCTTTTTCATCCCGACTACACACACTCCCGTAAGAAACACCGGGTTCATTTTCTACGGCACTCAAGGCAAGCATTTGTTTTCCCCCCAGCCCCGGTGATGCCAGGAGCGATGCACACATGGCCCAGGGCTGCGGCCTCAGCCTTTCTGCTCGAGAAGGAAACGAGGGGCAGCCCCAGCACCTCACGTACCGCGTCGGCCCGACCCCGCGGAGCCGCGGGACATCCCTGCAGCTCCCCGCTCCTCCTCCGTGGTTTTCCTTAAGGAAAACGGCTGGATCTGTCCCACCAGAGACACCAAAACTCACACCGAGGAGTTAACGAAGAAGAAGAGGCAAGTTCCAGATTAAACAGGCGCTCTGGTTATGGTGGTTACAAACTGAACAGCAAGAGCAGCCAAAGACGCTGTGGTTGGAGAAAGTTCCTCTCGCAGCTGTTCATAAAGTGCAGGAAAGATGAAATCTTGAAACAAAAAAATACCAGCATTGAACAACATCTTTATGGGCTAAAACCTGGCGGGCCCAGGGATGTCCCTGGCATCTGCGGCCCCATGGGGGTCCCCAGCCATGGGATCCCCGGGGCAGAGCTGGGACCTACATGGGAGGAAGTGGCTCCCTCTTGATCACACAAGCTGCTGATTTTATAACGGGAAAAAGGTGAGCCTGGGCAGAACATTTCCCTCCTGCCAGCTCCACCCCAAGATAATAAAGGTTGGAGACTTTTCTTTGGGTTATAGCTTCGTTTCTGACAAGACGTATTTACAGAAAAGCTGTCACCAAAGGAAAACAACAGCAAACAGCAGCAAACAGCCCAAAGGAGCTTGGGGAGCAAGACGTGGATCACCCCAGGGCCCCCCACCAGCACCTGGGCTGGGGCAGACTGGAGGCTCCTGTCCCTGCCCGGGCCTGGCGGAGCAGCCGTGTCACAAGAAACAGGCACCTGCTTATCTCCTGTGCTGCTTTGGAAACCCGGGACCAACCTACGGCCCAGATACTTCCTTTGGGATGGTGCGATGAGGACCTGCCCCAGGTCCTGGATGCCTCCTGGGTGTTTGAGCACCCACCAGCCAGCTCCATCTCATTGCCAGGCTCCAGGACGGAGCTTTGGTGCAAACCTGGCCTTGTAACAGCAGCGAGTACCCGCGGCAGGACCGGAGCACCCAACCCAGCCTGAGCAAACCACCGGGGCCGGTTACTGAGCCCGTGGGGCTCCGGTGGTGCCGACGGGCACGAGCTGCTGTGCCCACAGACCGGCCACACTGGGCATTGCCCAAACCCACCGGGGCTTTGAGCAACCGGTGCTGGGCAGGGAGGCGGCCGCGCTGACGTGTGAACGCGAGGCTGGGGAAGGAGCCGGAGTCGCTGTGCTGTCCTCCGAGCTCGCTCGGGAGACACCGGCTTGTGGGAAAGCCTCACAGAGCCTCACCACGGAGCCCTGTGGTGTTCTTCAGGCAGCCTGTCCTTCAGCAGGAACGTCTCAGAGCACAGCGCCAGCTACTTACTGCCGACTGTCTTGCTTCTACACCTTTTTCTTCCGTGCGGTAATTACCGGTGACTGATTGCGCTAAGAGCTCTCCGTGCCCTGTTGCGCCTGGTTCACGGGAGCTCAGTGACTCCCCACCCTCGGAGCAGATGCCTTCAGCTCCAGCTGCGAACAAACAGCTGGAACAGGCAAAGGCTTAGAAATCAAATTCTGCCGCTGTACAAATATTTTTGGTAATGAAAATAAACAAAGAAATGGGAGCAATGTGCTTCCTCCTGCTACCGCGCTTCCTCGGAGGAGACGGGCTGAGAGCAGAGGACCTGCGCGGGACGCGAGCGGGTGACCGAGTACACGGAGCTCTTCACTCCCAGAGGCCACGCGCCGTGTCCAGCCTTGCAGGGCCCGGCAGGAAACGCTGCCCAGCCATTCCTCGGGGGACGGGAGAGCCCCAGCATCACAGCCCCGGCGTTGGGATCCCCCATATTGGGATCTGCGGCTCGGTGGGAAACTCCACGTCAGGGCAGGATCTGACAGCGCGACACGTCAGTGCTGAGCAAGCTGCCTGTCCGGCCATCGCTCTGACAAAGCCGGCAGGCTTGCAGCTGAAACCTGGAGGAAATATGTTTAAATAATGTTTTCCCGCTAGGGATGGTGTAGACGTGCATGGCCAGGATGAGCAGTGAAGCCCTGCTGGGTGGGAGCTGTGCGGTGCCGCTGGCGTTACCACATCCAAACACCGCTCGTGTTTCTCCTCCTTTCCCCCCGGATTCGAACTTGTGGTTCTTCCACTGTCAGGGCTGAAAAGCATCAATTCCAGTAAAGCAGCATCTCCAGCGGGCTCCAGCAACAGTTTTCAAAAACCCGAGCACCGGAGTATTTAGATTTGCCTGTAGCAATAACAGAGATGAGGTTATTGTACACAGGCAGGTCGGTGTGCAGAGCCTGTGGAAAAATGAGGGCCTGGCTGGAACAGAATGTCCAACTGCAGCACATAAACAGAGGCGTTACATTCAGCACAAACAGTGCAGAAGACGCGTGTACCTCCAGCGGGTGGGCTCATTCCTGACTCCAGATACAAGGCCGCTGTTTTAAATGATAAATGTTACAGTCACATTTGCAGAGAGAGAAGGAAGTCAACGGTGGTTCTGCGGTGAGCTGCTCAGGAGCTCCATGGGGACACAGCAACACGGGGACACAGCAACACGGGGACACAGGGACATGGGAACACAGGGACACGGGGACACAGGGACACGGGAGCTGCTTCCCACCCAGGACAGCCAGAGATGGTCCCGGGGCTGCTCTGTACTCAGCCGCACAGACAATAACGACCACAATCACCTCCCCTTCTGCAGACCCCTGCGTAATCACACAAGAGATGAACGATGCTGTGGCGCTCGGATGCTGTGGCTCGCTCCCTGCCCATGCCTAGGCAAAACGGAATTAGCTTTCCCCTTTGTTTCAGGAAAATTAAGGGAATTGCAGCAAAGGAGAAACAATACATTAAAAATATTGGCGAGCAAGTGCTGTGTCCCAGTCTAGCTGGAGAGTTAAAAAGGAAATCAATTCTGGGCATTAACATCAGCGTTTTCTGGATGCTGCAGTGATGACGTTGCTGAATGTACTGCTCACATCATCACACAGCCACGTGATGCCGGCTCACCTCGCACAGCCCGTCAGGAGGAGACCCCGTGCCCGTCTCCTCCGGGCACACAAGTTCTGTCTCCAGTCCTGTGCGCCCCGCCGGCCCCAGCCCCAGGAGCCCCGCAGCAGCTCCAGCAGCATCACCGACATCCCCGCCGGGTCTCGCTGCCCGTCCCGCAGCGCCAGCCACGGCCGAGCGTCCCCTGCGCGGGTTCTGCCAGAGCCCAGGCTCGTGCTGCCGCTCCACCCCCCAGCGCTGCCGTGGGCTCGCGGGTTCTGCCTTCTGTATCCACCATTCTCTATCGGCTGCTTTTACGTTGCCCCGCTCACACGGGGCATTGAGCCAGTTGGTGTCACCTAACGCAGGATGGGAACTGAGAACACAGAGTCTGAGCAACTCATCTGTTCCCTGCTTGGAGGGAAAACTCGGGTTAGAGGAGCAGTTGAGACACCTGCGAGTTTGCTGCTATGGCTCTCGTTCCTCCTAGAGATGAAACAATCACAGAATCACAGACTGGTTGGGGAGCAGGAAAGCTGCCTTCCAGCACCTGTCCCACCTCCATCCTCCTCCGCAGCTGGAAGGACCCCAGCATTCAGCCTGTCCCTGGGACACGGGGACACAGAATCACAGACCGGCTGGGGTGGGAAGGGACCTCTGGAGATCACCCAGTCCAACCCACCCGCTAACACAGGTCACCAGAGCAGATCGCACAGGGTCACATCCAGGCGGGTTTGAATGTCTGCAGAGGAGACTCCACAACCTCTCTGGGCAGCCTGGGCTCTGGCACCAAAGTAAAGAAGTTTCTCCTCGTATTCAGCTGGAACCTCCTGTGTTTCAGTCTGTGCCCGCTGCCCCTCATCCCATCACTGGGCACCACTGGAAACAGTCTGGTCCATCCCCTGACACCCACCCCTCTCAGCCTCTCCTCTCCAGGCTGAACAGAGCCAGCTCTCTCATCCCTCAAACAGGGGTACCAGGTACCTCTGCACAGACCAGCCCGTGGCAGGTGCCTGTGGGACCCCAGACGGTCCCGTGCTGCAGGCTGGATCGGGCAGGACGGGCCGGGAGCCGCTGCCTGCGCCCCTGCCCGGCTGCTCCCCGCGCCTCGCAGGGCACCGCGAGGTAGGTGCTGGGCACACGAGCCACCTGAGAGCTCAGCAAATACCGTGTCTGCAGCCCCCTCAGGAAAAGGTCCCCACCTTCTGCTGACTGCTTATTCCGTCTTCAAAAGTCCAGGGCCTGCGTTGATCTGAATGCTCTGAAAGGCACCGTATGTACACTCCGCTGCATTTTTCCAAGTTAATTTTTTTCTTGTCGTACAATTATTACCTCACTTTTCTTGACAGCACTGCATCATAATTTCAATTTATATTTAATAAAGCCGTGTGAAGGCTTTGCCATAACCTTTATTGCTGTGCAGCAGCCCAGAGAGACAGAAAACGGATTGTAGCTGGGCAGATGGGCACAAATACGGTCACTTGTACCAGAAGAATTACGAATGCTCTGCGGGTGAGTCTGGGAGCAGACGTACGGAGCAGCGCAGGGACCGCAGCACTGCGCACCCACCTGTTCTCCTCATGCGAAGCCAAGCACGGAGGGCCAGGACCACCTTCCCATCTTCCCGCCGCTTTTTGAGCCAAGGACATTCACAACTGACGGGACAGCAAGTTCAAACGCCAACTATTTCAAACAAAGAATTCCTTAAGAGACCCCAAATAAGCGTCTGCAGCACCTCTGAGTACTGGGAAGCGAGTCCCAAAAGGGACGTCAATAGCAGACGGACGGATGTCAAGCTGGAGATGGTTGTAGTTTATAACTCACCAACTCTCATACTGCATGTAGAAAAACAGACACAAAATGTAGCAGGAGTAAACTGACAGACTGTATTTATTGCACAAATTTCCCCTAAAATTGGGAATGGTTATTATAATACAAGTGCACATCTTGGGAAATATATACAAAAACAGAAGAGATAACAAGTATGTACATTTTACCCAGCATTTTACAAGTACCACCATCTAAATAATTTAGAGAAAGCAAAAAAATTGTCATAAAACATCTATAATAAGTAATAGGGAAAACATATGCAAGGTGTAAAATCCTTTCTTTTAAATATTTTTTGTTCTTAGCAGCCCAGTGTTTGCCAATTGCAACAAAAACAAATTTGCTAATTGGTGTGCCTAGTACACTTAGTTTTCAGCCAGAAAATTAAGACATGTTAATGGAGATGGGTAATAGTGGCGGGGGGGGGGGGAAGAAATCAAACATTAGTTTTCTATTCACATAAAACAAATCGCAATATACTTTTAAAAAGTCGATGCTACAGTCCTGTAAAAGATCCCTTTGTGTATTATTCAACAAACAGACACACGTACCGCGTTGTCCGTGTCCCCCAGACGTCACCTTACAGAGCGAGGCCCCGGCCCGGGCGGGTTTTGGCTGCGGTCTGACCACGCTGGTGCCACCGCCCCGGGGACCGGCGCCTGCGGGGGGACAACGGGGGAGCCATGTCCCCTGGCCTGACGGGACACGCGGTGACGAGGACGTGGGCGGGTGGCACTGGGTGCAGGACGCTGCCCAACAGCCGCCTTGTTCTCCGGCTCGCGTTAATACTCATTTCAAGCTGAGCAAGGGCCTTTCTGCAGAGCCAAATCCATTCCGAAGCAATACCCACAGTTTGCCTAATAATGGTTAAATGGAGGAGAAACAGTGTTTTCCTGTAAGGATGCGTTACAGGACGTTCGGGAGGTGCCAGGGTCAGGGTGCGGAGCTCCCCAGCAACCTGGGTTGTCCCAGGGGTGATCCCAGGACAGGGACCTCCCTGGGGACAAGGGTGGGGACACGCGGCCCCTCCACCAGCACCGGCGGTCACAGCTGCAAACCTGTGCACTACGGTCAAAATCGTAACTACCGGCTACAAAATGTAGCATAATGAAGAGTTAAAAATTTGTATTCGGAGCTCAATCCTATATTTTCATTAAAAACGTGTTTGCAAAACTGGGCCCCTCTGCTTTGTGCTCATTCCCAAAGCCAGATGCCATATAACTGTGTGGTGAAGAAAGGACGTTTGAAGAACGGGGGAGAAACACACCCTTAGGTCACGTCTTAAACACGAGTTTCTTCCCTGCAGCAGTCAGCATTAGATTTTTTACACAAAATCGTTTCAAATGACACTGCCTGTATCAACATTTGGTTTTCTTACGAAGGTAGACTCAGTCCTACAGGGACAGGGGTGTGGGTTTGCCATGTAGATCTTCCTTGGGACAGACACTTAAGTTACAGATGTTAAATATTACTGATAAAACACGCTGGGGGAAATCCTGGCCCCAGCCAAGGAAGGGAGGAGAGTTTTGTCATTGGCAGCAGCGGGGCAGGGATCCCTCCTATTGTTTTCAAGTTTATCAAATGGTTAAAATAGATTTGTATTTAAAATAACTCTGCAAACAACAATAGGTGTGCTGTGCTATTGAAAAGATGATTACAGAATGACATATTTATAGAGCTGTTTAGAGAGC
The DNA here is from genome assembly GCA_013399365.1 of Pampusana beccarii. NCBI lineage: Eukaryota > Metazoa > Chordata > Aves > Columbiformes > Columbidae > Pampusana > Pampusana beccarii. Next base: position 493,759 of record VWYH01010685.1, read on the forward strand.
TTAGCGACCGAGTGAACACGTATCTCCTACTTCTGTGGATAATCCATGAATTTCAATATACCGCACGTAATCGATGACAACAGAACGTAAAAATCAGCAACATTAATCGGCTGCTAGGACAAATACGCAAAGAAAAGCCTCTAATGAAGTGTCCAGTTAAACTGAGGTAGTAGAGCCTTTGAAAACATAATCCACCTACCACTGCATATTTACATTACTTACACCAGATTGGGTCCATCAGCTATTCCTACAACTATTGTATATACAGTGACAAAACAGTGATGGCTGAGTAAAGGAGAAATGCTGAGAATAAAATAAACAACATTTCCTGCTGGTAATTACACAAGTGAGTAGAAAAGGGATTAGAGTCATCTGCATCAAGGGTATGTTTGTTAAAAAATAATTTTGATATTACTATACTATGGCGTAATCAATGTTCATTTCTTGTAGAATGGTTTTAAAAAATATATCAATTAGTTACCTGAGCAATTAAGGGTAATAGTCTATTTGTTTGTTTGTTTTTTTCCCCCGATGCTTTGGTACAATTATTTCTAGTTCATTATTTCAATAGCTGACTGACTGCTGTAAAAAGAATATGATGTTGCAAGAACATTATAGACCATAAAAAAGTTAGAGGTAATAGTCATGTCATTCTGGGGACCCCAGGGGGAAATCTCAGCCAACGTTCTCTTTATATACTTTTTTTTTTTAACATTTCCATTACGTTGTGGAAGAAAAACATCACTTAGTATAAAGCAAGATTTAAACATTATAAACATTTAATACTGGTTACAAGATCCGGCCAAGAAGGAGAATCTCCATCGCTAGTTTGTCTGTTGGCCTCTTCCTCCCTCCTCTCCCCACTATTCCATCTCCCCAGAAGAAAGATCATAAATAAATTGTGGAGCTGAGTGTCATTAATAAGCTTTTTACAAAACAAACCGACCCCTCCAACCCCTGTTCTTCCTCTGGGAAGTATCCAGACTTTGACTATGACATGAGAAAGTAGAAGTTGTTTACAAATCACTGCAGCTTGAGAATTACAGATCTTAACGAGATCCTCATCAGGAGAAGCCAGTCTGAAGACAGCTGCTGCATGCTCTGGTTAAGTTTAGAACTGGCATCACGTATTTCCCAAAGCACTTCTTCCTCACGTTCCCCAGTATAAATTACAGTTTGCCACTGTGGCAGAAACAGATAAAAAAACGCAGATCTTCAGCTTTTGCTAAAATCTTTGCTTTTCTGTGGTTGAAATCTCGGGCTTACCCATTTTTCTTTTTTCCTTTATCCTTTTTTGTAAATGACCAAGTGGGAGAGGAAACGTCTCCAACTGTTTGCGTAACGCGCAGTCATATATGGAGGTGCTGCAGCTCAACGAGCAGTTTGTTTGAGTTGCTTCAAAGAGAAAGAAGCCAGACCGAGTTGTCTTCCACTTCGTTTCCAGAGGGGAAAACATGTCACCGTCTGCGGCCTCTGGCATTTTACAGTAGGATCTGGGCAACGTACGGCGAGTGAGTGCTTGCTACAGCTGCCAGTAAAGGGAGGTCGCTGGATTCAATCCTGAAAGGAAGCAGAAGAGTCACATTTAATCTGACCCGAAACGGAGCTGGGCTGAACACGTGTGTTAGGAAACACATTGCCCGCTCGGGGACGAGTGTTTGTGCTCCGAGTGGCAGCACGTTTTCCAAGTAAAACTGAGGCCACCTGCGCTTCTGCCCTAACGCAGCTGTGCCGGCGGGGCCACACGCTCCAGACACCAGCTTGTGTCCGACGTCCCCTCCAGACAGGCCTGATGGGCGGCAGCTCCGCGCTGTCAGCGCTGCCGTCGCTCCCACCAACCCGGGTTTGGTTTTGTTTTTTTCACAGGGCCGACAAACCGGTGAGCAAGGAGATGGAGGGAGGAAAACCAAGAGATTCCTCCCTGCCCTCCAAGTAAAGGCTGGGGACAGAGTGCAGGAGCAGAGGACTGGACTGCACTGCTGCTGCAGCTGCCCAGGAAGGCCTGGCCCGCGCTGCAGCTCCAGCTCCAGCTCCACACGTGCTCCGTCACCTTCCTGCTCACCCTGGGCCCCAAACGATATTCAGAGCCTTCCTATAAACACCCCATAAATAGCTCCTGTGCCACACATCCACAGAGAGGTATTATGTGCCATGTAGGGCACGGAGGGTGTTTTCTGTCATATAGGGAAAGTCAACCTGCAGGGATCGGGTGCCCCACGTTGTTCAGTGACGACTGACCAACTAAGGAAGGAGTCTGACAAGCTCGGGAGCGCTGAGCCCATCTTCCTGCCCACGGGGAAGAGAGAAAGGCCGGGGGATCCTCGGGATCAAGCAACGGCCAAGGAGAAGCCTGCGGCCACGGGTGATTTGTGCCACGCTACGGTTCCAGTCCCATCTAGGAATCCATTTCGCTGTGCTTAGGACAAGTGCAGGCGGAGGGGTTGGCAGCAGGAAACCCGGGGCTCGGAGCAGTGTGTGACCGTACCCCAGCACAACGCCCAGCTCCTTGACGTGAACTCTCATCTGGCCCTTGAGATACTCGGACAGCATCTTGCTCTTGAAATACAGCTCCTGCAGCCGATCTTCCAGGTGCATAACACACTAGAAAGCAAAGGGAGTCGTGTCAGTGCTATCACCCAACGCACAGCCAGCCTCAGAGCAGAGCAGCACAGACCCCACACGTCTACTGCCTTTCCTGTGGCCGTGTCTAGGTGAGCAATTAGTGAGATATTCACTGGCCACATTCTCACTTTGGAGCAGAAGCCTTTGATTGCACGTTTAATCAGAATTAATGAGACTGCCGTCCTGATCACAGAGTGGCGTTTACAAGGGCAGCTCGAACAGCAACATCGGGGGCTGCACTGGCTACTGAAGTTGTGGCTACAGATAAATAAACCAGGCAGAACCTTACAGCCTCTCTAATCTACGAAGCGAAAGGATGCTTTAAAAAACATCACCCTCTCCGTTGTCATTTATACTTACAAAGTTTGGAGATAAATTATGCTTGTAAAGCTGAAGAGTGGAATGAAGCAGGTTGGAGACGAGACTCGAGACTAACACTTCTTTTCCCAGTTTATTATCGATCATTCGTCTCTGGCTACTGGCCACTTGCACCGTCCATTTGTCTGTGTCTGCAATAATGCAGACGGCTTCTGCAATCGGTTCATCCAGAACAGGATGCTAGAAAACGAAAAATTAATAGCAGAACCATGAAAATGACAAAGGACAACGGTCTTTTCACAAAACACCACCATCCTGGATAGCAGGGACAGCGTCCCAGACACTGCTGCATCTAAAATACAGTAACATGCGCTAAGAATTGCATTCCATTAAAAACAGGGTTGTATTGTAAGCAAGGCACAGTCTTAGAAGGACAGGTGCTATTTTACATTTTCTTCCAGGTTTTTAAGTGTGTCACTGGCTGACAATTAAATATTTTGATATTTGCTATAAAGAGTAATCTAAAGTGTAATTTAAACCCCTAAAACGGAAAGTACCGAAAATCCAAGCTGCTGTTCAACACGGCCGTGTTAACCAGGCCGGTTTTATTCCCAGCTCTCACTGGTTTCCCTCTGTGCGGGCCAGCAGAGGGAGTCAGGAGCCCAGGCTGCACCCAGCTCCTCCACTCCTGAGCCGCACTTCACCTCCGCTCTAAAGCCGTGCAGGTTTTCAAAGGGACTATTTGGAACCCCACTGCCTTTTTTTGTTCAGCTGTTAGAAACATCTCCTTCCAAAGAGTCCCCCAGGGACTTCAAACAGGGCTAGAATGCAGTTGTTATTTTACCGAAGATACGCATGTAAAGTCTTGCTCGGTCCTTTTGCATCCTCTCAATCTTTTGATTTTTTGCAATTGAAGTTTAAGTCTGCTGGTGGACACGCACCACTGCCAGGCTGTATTGCAGATCTATCTGTTCTGTAGCAGCAGCGACCTCACATTGCTGCCTGGCTTGCCTGAAGGTCAATTATGCTTCACTGAAGGCTTAAACATTTGGCCTAAAACACGACGGCTTAAAGCAGCACCCAGAACAGCCCCCGCGGGACTGGGCACAAGGGGCTGGCAGGGACGGGTGGCGGTGCCATCGCGTGGGGTGCGATGCACGTCCTTAACGAGAGGTGAGGACGAGGGGGACACGCGGGGAGGCTCCGGGGGAACCAGCCTGTCTGCTCAGCAGTCTGGGCATGGGTCTTGCCCCTGCTCCCTTGGGAAGGAACCAGAGCGGAGCAGCATCACGCTTTTCGGTGACAGCTGCTTTCTGCTTCTCTCCCGGTGACTGGAACAGGGGTAGGAAATCCCACGCTTCCCAGTCCCGCCCCAGTTCACCTGGGAAAAAGCCTCTGTGCAAAAGAGACGATTCCCAGCACACTCGAGCCCCTTAGCACTACTATCTTTATACTGGTTTCTCCTTTTCTGACAAAGCCGGTACTATCAGACACTTCAACTACAATCCTAAAAAAGGAGTAACGTCCCCAAAGTACTGAGCATTGCTGATGGCTTCACTGCAGAGAACGCGTTCTGCCCCACAAGCAGCAGCACGTTGTCAGACGTGCATGGAAAGGGGAGCTTCTGCACAACAACTAGAGCAGGATTCTCCTGGGCACGGGCCTGGGAAGAGAGAAACCTGAAAAGAGCCGCAACAGTAAATATTTCCACTTGCAGCAGGTTTGTACGTTCAGAAATATTTGCCTTTCCCTACTGTGATAAATACATTTACCAAATATAGCTTAATTACCTGCACAGCATGAGACAAATCTGACACCAAACAGTGCCTCAGCTTTTCATCACTTCCTATTCCTTGCAAAACAAAGTCAGGGACATAGGATGAACAGTAGCCACCTAGTAAGGATCTTCCAAAATTGGCAATACTGGGCTGGACAGAGTTCACTTCAACCAATTTTGACCTGCAAGAAAGGCACATCAAAAAGATATACAACAGTAAACACCAAATTCAGCTGGTTGCATTCTCATATTTATCCTATCTCTTCTAGCTTCCAATTCAAGCACTTTTTAAAAAGAAGGAGTTTAAAGTCAGCTTTTGCAGTCAGGTCACTGTGGAAGCACAATTAATATTTTTTTCCAGACCGCAGATCTCTCTATATTCTTTTACAAGCAGCAAGCTCAAGACACGCTTTTCCAACCACTGATGCCAGGCTGGGCTATGTTCCTCCAAACATGTGACATGAGAAGAGGCTCTGTCTGCTTGAGGCTCTCGGACTGCTGAGTAGCACTTACCCAGGAAAAGGAATCTCATATTCTTCTGCCCAATCTTCTTGCTCTCCTCCATAGTAGTTACCGCTCGGTCTAGTTAGATCATGACCTGTATCCTCGCTTTCGCTGTCACCCAGGGCACTATCCGAACTCTCATTTCTTGGAATGTCCCAATCAATTCCCGGGGCGACTTTTTTCTCTACGTTTTCTCTGTCCCCATGGGGGACACGAATAGAGATTTTCTCTCTTTGGTCCTGCTCATTAAAGCAGTTTTTGTAGGTCTCTTGTCGAACAGAGTCCATGAATTTACAAAATTCACTAGGTGGTTTGCTAGTCTTTGTACACAGCTTTTTAGAAAACTCTAAACTACTGTTGTGAGCAAGAAGGTCTGTAGATGCTTGCCCTGGAATATCATCAATAGTCCGGGTTTCGACTGAACTGTCATCGGTAAAGTATTCGTCAAACAAACTCATGCTCTCAGCGTTGTATGGATTTGGATTCCAGCTCTGATGCTCACTAGCAACTTGAGGAAAGGGCTCAGCTGTCCCACAGTCTCTATTTTGGTCCTCAACAGTTTGTTTAGCTTCACAGTTCTGATCAGCAGACGCTCCTTCCTCCGTTGCTGGTGGGCTGTGATGCCTCACAATTTGTTCCACTACTGCCTGACTTCGGAGTTCGATGTCTGAATCGGGTGACATGGAATCTCCGATGAGGAAAGTCACCTTTGTCTGAGCTTCAGCAGCGCTGCAAGGAAACGCATCGCAGAAGAGCTTATCCGGCGGCTTCTTTTCCACAGCCAAACCGGGTGACCTGGGAACACCGACCACCTGGTTGCCGGATTCCAGCGAGTCTTCGTTCCTCCACACGCTGGCTGTCGGCTCCAGCCCAGATTCCGTCACCACACGTTTTTCTGGCGAAGCTGACCCCACGCACACCACAGTCTCTAGTTTTGTGTCCAGGCAGGGTCTCGGTTGCTTAACATCAACAGCATCTTCCTGGCAATCATCAGGAACAATAGTTCTGTTCTCATCTGAAGAACTTTCCAGCTCCACCTCAGGAGTGTTTTGTGCGTCTTCTCTCTCTTGCTGCGAAACACCTTCTGTGTTTTGTGCAAGGGAAATCGGACATTTGCAATATTTACAGCTACACTTAGGAGCTGTCATTTCTTCAGACTCGGTTGGTAGCAAGTTGCCCCTGTTCTTGTGCATTGTGACAAGCACATACTCCGATTCCTCTACTTCTCCTTTCTCCAGCGTGGTAGTTATAACAGTTCCAGGCATGACGATGGCTTCGTCTTCCCCGTTTTCTAGAAGATGTGTCTCTTGAAGTTCAGAGCATCTGATGAAGTAAGTAAGGAAATAAAGCAATCTCTGTACCAGGTCATGCCTTTTGCCCACCACAACTGTTTTTGCTAGCCTCACGGGTGAGCCAATAGCCCCATACAGGTCACCTAGGATAGGAAATAAAACAGACAATTATATTGCATCTTTACAATAAATTATTCTTCTAACAAACAATTGTTGTGGCCAGTTTTCAAAGGCCAGGTCTACAACAGAAAAAACCTAAAGCAGAAGAGTAAGGACAGCTACGCTTGTATTTTGGTTTCAGTACAGAGAATCCCAAGGATGCTGTTGGCATCGCTTGTAAGGTGACACGCTGGCCAGGGGGACATGTGATCTCACATATGAGGTGCATTCGCACCACCGAACTTCGGTGCCCGGCTTTGGAGGCTCATCTCCTGGGTTCCTTACATAGCCATGGCAGAGAGGAGCCATCTGCTCCAGACTACCCTGGGTAGTCTGGAAACCGGGCTGAACTTTTACCCACCAAGGGAAAGCTGGAAGGAGAAACAAACCTATGCCAAGAACGAGGACAAAAAGTGACAGTGGCGGGTGTACAGCTGAAGCCAGCCTTCCTCTCTGCCCTGCCCTGGAGCTCTGCTAGGGGTCGGATGGGTGGTTTTGACCGTACTCCAGATTTACCTGGGCAAGCGCCTGTGTACGTGTTGTTGTGGAGGTGTTAGGGCACCGGATGAATGCAGGGACAGGAGGACAAGGGATCCAAGAGGCCTCAAAGGCCAAGCTCACCACAGTGGGTCCCCTTGAGTGCCCCAAGCTCTGAAATCAAGTCTTCTTGCCAAGTCCCGAGCCATTCCTGCCCATACCAGAACAGGGCAACTTTGCAACACTTTCCTTTCCTTACCAAATTCCACGAGACTTTGTGTGCAGAGCAGGACAGCCTGACCAGAGAGCAGGAATCTCACCTCTGCTCAGCAATCAGAAGGCTGCTCAGTGGGCTTTGACACCTCATGATTACCCACTCATGATTTCCCGTCCTGTGTCACTCCTTTGCCTGTCATACTGACAGCAATGTTTGTTTCTTATCAAAAGATCGATTTTCTTTATTTGCTGTTTCCAGAACCAGGCTTACTCATAGCAGCATCCCCCCAAATAAAAATTGATTATCCTTACAGAGGGACAACCAGAGGGGGACTGGAATCCTCCATCATCACCAGGGCACCTTAAGAGACCTGCCAGAAATGCCTAACGAGGGCTTTACTTTTTGGCTGCCATTTTATAAATGATAATGCCTTACGAAATTACAGCACATATAAAAAAATACAGTGACTATCTCTAAGCTTGAAATACAGACTTCAGTCTCATTTTGAATTAAAGAAAAAATTAACTTGGGATAGGAAGTAACGAGCATCCATAAAAACCACCGCGCACATAACCATGGATGCAGAGCTGTCGGATGGTTAAGAGGTGTTCGCCATACCGAGCTGTGCCCAGAGGGGGTTGTACGGATGCGTTTTGGCCAGCATGTCCACGCTCTGGGATGAATGCTTTTCCAGGAAGATCCTGATAGGCGGCTGGCCGTTCGGCATGACGGTGGGGACCCAGGCCAAGTGGTTAGTCAGGACTGCAGTCAGCAAAGCTGGTAAAAACCTGAAAGCAAAAGGTTCAACATTGTTTTTTTTTCCAGGTACACACTCAGGATGTTAAACTGACAGCAGTTCTACAGTCCATATGGATCAAGGATTGCAGAAACAACCTAACAACGTTGGCAGAGATCATCCCTTTGGTCTTGGTTCTTTGGGGAGATAAGGGAGGGCTGCACCCTCCCTCCCACCCCTGCAAAGCTCTCTTTTAGAACAAGACATTTAAGGTTAAATGAAATATTTTAGACCTATGGCATCTCAGTTCCTCTGTTGGGCAATAATTACGAGACTTCCCATTTTGCAAGCTTTACGTTGTAAAACATCTCAAACCCAGCTCACTTTGTTCGCGGTAAATAAACAGCGGCACTGCGTGGCCTCTGTACTCGAAGGAGATCCCAAACCCTTAAGTTCTGTGACTATTGATGAGAAAGAAGGCTATTGCTACCAAACCCGTACAACAGCTGGGTGCTGTGTTCTTTCATCTGTTATACAATTTAAGCACATATGGCTGCTCCTCTTCAAAAATAAAAGCCCCGAATTTCTGTAATACCACCACTAAAAGAAACAGCTCAGCCAGGAAGACTGTGTCCTTACACCAGCAAACCAGTTTCCACCAGCCAGGCAGGGTGAAAAAACAGTCTGAAAAATGTCAACTATCTGATTGATCGTGACGCTGGAGCATGGTTTGTGCTCTGTGGAGGGAACACTTTCCTTCCCAGCGCCCTTTCCTGGCAGGAGGAGCGAGCAGGAGCCTCTCACACACCCGCAGATGGTGCTGGCGGCCACAGCTGCTCAGGTACCCAGGAAGAAAACAGTCAAATGCCAGCGAGCCTCCAAATAATGCTATTGGAATAGTTTACAAGCATCAGGAACCCTACAGCTGAAATGTAGCCATTGCCTCGCTGGAGACAGCTGAAGGAGGCAAGGAGATTTTAAAACCGGATTGAAAAGGATATGTGGCTTGATTTTCCTCTTGCTCCCATCAGTGTAAATCTTACTATACTCAAAATAAAGCATGCAAACAAACGGGCATTTAAATGTAACCAAGATGTACAGGGCTCAGGACAGCAGAGACAGAAGGAGCTAAGCCCAGGAAAAAGCTTCCATTGGGGTGGGAAATTACTCTAGGAAAATACATGTGAACCACTCACAACTCCCTACGGTTTCTCCCATTGCACCGAGGCAGGAGATGCTGACCATGAAGTGTCACCCTCCTGCCTGGGGGACAGAAAAGATGACAATTTGGTGGCAAAGCGGGCAGAAGGTGAGCAGCAGCCCCTTCCCCATCCTGCAGAAAGCAGTTTCCCCGGAGTTACAGCTGCTCTTTCAGTGCCATTCCCACTCCAACTTCACATGTTGGTGCTCGTTTTAGGACTTCGGTGCAGCCAAACACTTTAAAAACTTCCCCTACTCATGCCCTGGGGAGAGAGGATGAAGTGTTGTCAAAAGAGTAAATTTATCTGATTCTGCCAAGTTTATCAAGAACATTCTCAATTTTTAACAAGCGCTCACAGCTTTGTCCCGAGGGCAGAAAGGTGAGCACTAGGGAAGCGCACGATTTCTTTAGTGGCGTTTTACAGAAGTCAGGTTTAACAGCAATTTGCGGTCAGACAGTATTACAGACACGGCTCTTACTGAATGTCTGACCTTGCTCATCATATGATAACTGATTCTGAAAGGTAGATTAATGCTTTTCATAAGGTATGTTCAGCCCCTTCCAGACATACACACCCATCACGCGCTTCCTATGGACACATTTCAAATGTTTGGCCTCTACCAAGACTTAGAGGATTGTGGGGAAGCAGGAATTTACCGAGATACTTTACTTCTTTCTTGTTTAAAAAATAAGGCATTCATAGATGGTCTTTTGATTCTTTGACTACGCATTTTTTAAAAACAGATTCAAACATTGGTTTGAAATGAAAAGGCATAAACACGTATGTAATTCAAAAACTAAAATCCACCATACTGGTTTTTAGAAGCATTTTCCATCAAGAAAGTGAATTCCTTCATGAAGCGATGGCAAAGCTGGTTCTTTTCTGGTGTTCCCGACATCATGGTAAGCCAGACAGGCTCCCCAATCCGTGGCATCGTGTAGAGATTGCAAATAGTCGTTCTAGAAAACAAAAACAAATCCAGAAGACTAAATAAAACAACAAAAGACAGATATCCCTATCCAAATAATTTACTGCAACATTTCATTCCAGTTGTCATTTCTGTCAGAAACAAAATTTCTCTCATCAACCATTACCCAGACCACATTGTTCATTCAATATTATGAACTTACATTTCCACCTCAGAGAGTTAAGCCCCACCGGTGCTTCCTGCATCTACCTGAACTGATCCCAAGCACAGTAACACTCTCTGCCAACTCAAGAGCTGCCCTGTTCCAAACGGAGAAGAAATGACTGATTTTTTTGTTGCTGTTATCCCTCCTGCTTTCTCTCAGTTTCTTTGAAAATACCTAAATCTGCCACATTGCTGCTATTTATGACTAGGGCAAGTTTATGTGTATCTAACTTATAAAAATACCCTCATGTCCTCCTTGCTTTGAAAGATTGGGGCATCTCCAGGCCAAACCTACTGAGGTCTGGATTTGTAGGGCAGGGGATCAGATTACTTCTTTCACTTTAAACAGAGTGTATGAGAATCAAAGTTACCCCACGGTTTGAAGGATTATGCATCTACCCACATATTTTTTGATTCTACAGAGGACGGTAAATGTATGATTAAAACTTTGGCTCTGCAGTAAACCACCAGACTAAACCACCTCAGATTACTGTTAAACTCCTCTAAAATCTAAACCAAATTATAGTTTCATTTTAAGTACAATGCCTACGTTATGACACTATGGGAACCTGTATTTATAGCACGGTAAAAATGCAAGCCTGAGAACAAAACAAAACAACCAAGGAAATGACTGATGAATGCAGGTTTCTCGCCACCCAAAGCACTACCTCTCCTAGAAGAGATATTTTTGCTTTACAAGACAAAGATTTACATTATCCCATTATCCCTAGTCCCACCCCTGATTTACAAAGATCCTCTCCGGATATGTTGGTCTAACAATTTATGGGCACTTCCAGAAGTAAAGCAATGGCTGCACGTCAGGCAGGCAAACACGCTCGAGCAGCAGCTGCCAAATCTTCCGTGCTTTAGTGTTTAAAGCGAAACTCCCGAGGAAGCGAGAGCAGCAGCGCAGCACAACGGCACCGGCCCAGGGCGCTGGGGAGGGAGGAACTGTTCCCTGGTTGTTCGGCAGAGAAGAAAGCAGCTGTACAGCAACGAGAGCCCGGAGCAGCTCCCCAAAGGGCAGCAAAGGTGACGGGACACGGTGCCGAAGCCACCGGGACTGCTCAAGAAGAAAGGGGGTGACTCACAGGGCGCAGCGGCATTTCCTGACTTATTTTTTTCTACCAGTTTTCATGAAATACAAAATCCATCCTGTGCGTTCACAATAGTCCAAATCAAACTCGTTTTCCCCAAAGGCTGGATTTTCAGACACCCCGGTGCCACAGGCACTATGGGAAAAGCCAGAAAACGGGCTGGAGAGGGGAAAATGAAGATACCTTTGTGCTCACAGACCCGTGGCACCCAGAGGGTTTGCTGTTTGCTGGGTCAGCTTGGAGCAGCCTCGGAGCTGCCCCACGTTACCCTCTGCTACTGATGTTCTCCTGGGAGGAAAGCACAGCCCAGTTATGGACCTGGGCACACCAGCCCTGCCAGGTCAGCCGGGAGGGGACACGCAGCGGGGGACACCGGCGCTGCCACACGGCCAGGGGGGCTCTAGGGGCACCGGGATTTCGGGCCTTGGCTGTAGGGAGTGGGGACTAGAGGTGGGATTGTTAAGGGAAAGCTTTCTGTTCACAGCCCATTAACTGGAGTGGATGTTAAAGAGGCCCAAAGAAAGGGAGAAACCTCCAGTCCAGGGACTTCAAAGCTCGATGAGTTTCAAAGTTCAAAACAAGTATCGGAACTTACACCCCCCCCCAGATACAGCTGACCTTAGAAGCTGAACATAAATCCAGCAGCTTAATGTAAAACACAGCTTATTTCTCCTTTATATGCAAACTAACCAAGCCAAACCTTCTGCAGCTCGGCTGTTTTGAGAAAAAAAAAAAAAAAAAGAAACTAGTTCTATACGGAACCCAACATATTAAAATATTTGTTTTCGTTGAAAAGATAGACCGAGTCTTGTGATTCGTTATTTACTATTCTGGTAACCCTGGCTGCATCTGCAACTGATAGTGTTTCCTCGGAGAGAGATCAGATTGCCCTGGCCGGGGGCCAGCAGGCATGTGACTGTGGCGCAGGAACCTCCGTGCCAGCGCAGGCAGCCATGGCACACACACCAAGGGCAAGGATTAACTGCTTTCCAGCTCCGCAAACGCGGCGAAACGCTCTCTTTCCATCTATTAAACCGCAAAAAATAAACGAGAAATAAACAAACAAACAAGAAAAAAAAAAAAAACACGGCAGGGGAGTTAACCGGATTTAAAAAATAACAACCATTAAAAATCAAATTGTCCCCTCTCAGCCATCTGCAGCGAGCGGCCCCCTCCCCTGCGCACACCAGCACGCAAGGGAAAGCCCAGTTAATGAGAGACTCTGTTCTTTTGAGGGTTCCAGTACATTTTAAATGGTTTCCATCTGGAAACGCTGCTGGGAGGCTGAACACCAGCCTGGAGCTCACGGGCACCTCCGCGGGTGCATCAGGCACAGGGGCCGGGGGAGCTCCTCAGGAAACACCTTCGTGTCCAACGGCGCCGTGAAACCAAAGCCCAGCGCAGCCGCAGGAAAACAAAGACCTGAGCAAACCCCTCCTGCAAACCCGCTGGGGTTTGCCGGCTCTGCGGGTACAGATGGCAGCCAGGATGGTGCTCGTGGTGCCGGTGTTGAGCTGCTCTCTGCTCCCTCCTTCACCCACAAACCTTCCCAGCCTTCGTCCTGGGTTTTAGTACTGGTCCAAGCATCTTTCCCCGGTGCTGGACAAACCAAATGAACCAGATGGCTCCTCTGGCTCCTCGGGGATGAGAGCATCGCTCCGCAACCCCCTTCCTCCCCAGGGAAACACTGCCAACCCTCAGCACTGGGCTCCGAGAGCCGCTCTGCTATTTGAAAGATGCAACATAATGCCAAAGCTTAGCATCTCTTCAGGGATTGTTGCAAAAAAAAGAAAAAAAAAAATCAGTGGTTTATAAAGCTTAATTCACATACACTTGCACCCTATCCTCATGCCTTCCTTCCAAAGACAATTTTTCCTTAAAAAGGAAAATGAAGGCAATAATTGCTGCAATGAGCCCACGCGACTCCTGTGCCCATGCTGGCACAGGGGCCTGCACTGCTGAGCAAAATGCACCACTCGCTTCACAGCAGCATAAGCCGCTTAGAAATTACTGGCATAAACCAGGATCAAATCTGGCTGCCAGAACGCAGAGAGAGGTGTTTCCCTAGGCCTTGCGTTCGGTGTTTCCTTGCCAGTCTGCGTATTTGCCACACAGGTATTAGTCAGATGCATAATCTGTATTATCAATGTGCTGCCTTGGCCTCAGGGACCAGGGGAGTTGAAATGTTTATGCGAGTAGCTTATTTCATAAGTCATGTGTCTGCACAGCTGACATCTGAAAAGAGTTTCAAGCCTCTAAGTCAAGTGTTAATAGCTAAATCCATCAGTGCTTTAGAAAATTAAAAATTGCTGTGAAGTGAATAATGATACAACAGTGGGCCTGGAGTTGGGCACAAAACTGATGGCAAATTTATCAATAGCATCAATTTGCAGAAGCAGCCTAGGCTTTTCAGAGAAGGCAGCTTCCCTGGATAAGATGACAGCAACAAAGGAAGGGTCTGTTTTGCCATCTCCTTTTCTCCTCCTCGGCTCCCAGTGCCGGCAGGTAAAGGCCTGGAAATGCCCATCTGACCATGCAGGTCCCTGCAGTAACCCTGGCACAGGCTGGGGGCTGACCCACAGCCCCTGCCCCGCACAGAGGGACTCCGGGGCGCCAGAGGCCACGGTGACAGCTGTCACAAGCGGCCCTCCCTTCTCTGATCAGCATGGCAGCGTGTGGCCTGTCCCCACGTCCCAGCGATCTGAGGCGATTCCAATCACCGGAGGAGTGCACATCAGCTACACCTGAGAACCTCTGAAAGTCTGCGTTTATTTGGTTTTTCTTTTGTTGCTGTTTTTCTGTTTTTTAAATAATTCTCCTTTAAAAAAAAAACAAAAAAACCTGCAATGAGTTAAACCAGCCCAGGATTACGTTTACGAAACACCAGCCCACTGAAGTCAGCACCCTTCCTCCCTCCAGCACAGTTTGCTAAGAGGGCAGGAATCAGCACAAGTCTCAGGTTCACCAAAGGACTCAGGCTCCTGACTTCCCCGTGACTTCAGTGGGAAAGCAGACGCCTAAAGAGATAATAGTGGCCTAAATGGGTTTGCTGAACCTGCGCCAAAGCACCTTTGCATCCAACCTTCAGTATTTAAATATGCCTTTTTTAATTCTCTTTTATCAGACACTTACTGCATTGCTTTGCAAGGCAAGTGGCTCTTGCACATTACAGAAACGCGTTTTCTGACGGCAGCGCACGCTGTCACGCCAAGACATCACAGCAGCAGGAGCAGCCATGGCTGGGGGCACCTCTGAATGCTCCCGCTTAAAAAAACCCAGAATCGCCAAAGTCTGCTGCCCCAGGAAATCAGTTTATACGAAATGAAACTGGATTTAATTTACCTCGTTACACTATTAAAGAGTAATATTTGTATCGCCATGGAAACCTCTGCATAAAACGGGTAGTTGGCCACGCTGCCGGTTACACAACGGCCGTGTCATGTGAATGATCGGCTCCGGAGCAGAGCGCCAGCCCTCCCGTGTCCAGTGGGACGGCGTCTTCTTCCTCAGCCCGCCGGGAGCAGCGTCCGCAGCCCATCCCGCACCGCCGAGCTGCCCCCCAAGCAGGAAAAACCTAGCAAGGGGGATCTGGCCTGCGCTTTCAGAGTCGTTTTTCCTGCGTTCGATTTGGGATACGCGCCCCTCCCCACCACCCTGGAACTGTTTAACTGGGAAGGACAAGGGAGAACCGGCAAAGTCCGCTGAATGTGTCCGGAGGGGGAATGTTTTGGGGGAAACTTCAGAAAAACAGCTGGGGAGGTGGTGTTACCGAGGCGTGGGAGGGCAGAGCAGCGGTGAGGACAGGGAGGGCTGGCAGAGCTGGGGGAGCAGAGGAACCACCACGGCTGCTCAGAGTTGCCGAACTCGTCTCGGCTCCCCGCAGTCACGAGCTCCCTCTGCTCCCTCTCTTGGCACCGCTTCTCCCATCCACCTCTCACCGCAGGCCACGTGCTCCCTCTTCCCTGCCTCCTGTCCCTGCCCAACGTGTCCTCTGCGCTCCCTCGCAACCGCCCAGGGGCGAGATCTAAAAAATTAAAAAAGAATATACACTGTGCCTTCATCCTGCAACACCACCTGATCCATGGCACTCAGGTAGTAAGTGCAATTGTAGAAAAATGAGTGAGCCCTCAGGATCCTTCGCTGTTTGGTAAAATCAATCCTGATGTCAGGATTTTCTTTCTACAACATCAGAGCACTGTCTTCTATAATGTCTTTTTAAAGTAGCTCTACACTGGTTGTAAAAGGAAGCACTCCGCCACTCCCATCTGGGAGGAGATGAATCACTTGAAACAGATGGATTTCATCTTAATTCCCTCCCCATGACTTGAACTATGGAAAGAAAATACAGTTAAATGCCAGGGATGTGCTTATCTGTGTTACTTTGTATATTAACAGTTGAATAGGGACACTCTGCAGGTACTGATAGCAAGAGATTACAGTATTGCATTTTACTGTGTGAAAAAGATACGTCCTTTGTCGTAGCTGGTTATCTGAAACTCCTTTAGAGCAGAACTTAGAGCAGGGTAAAGGTCTTGCTTTGCTCACACATCAGGAAAATATATAATATCCCCCTAACATGGCTTTGCAATTCGTTTTGCCCTCTCAACAGGCCATGAAAGGTAATTTAAGAGGTTGCTGGGAGCTTCATTGCTACCTAAAGCACAGAAAACCTTGATTGTCCGTGTCCTGTTCACACCAAGCCCTAATGGATATACACACTTGGCAATATCTAAAAACACAGGTTATAGTGGCTTGCTATCAATCACCAATACCTTTATTGTACTTACTTTGCAGAAGACTTTAGACATAAGAAGTTACTTATCCTGCACTAAGAAGATCGTTCTAAAACAGACTTGAGCGCTTTTGAAGAAGCAGAGATAGGAGACAAACTGCTCACCTGAATTCATTCAGGGCATCAACAATTCGGTTATACGCCAAACTCCGCTGACTGGCATCAGCTGATCTACGACTCATTTTCATAGCCTTGAAAACAATCATTAAACAGGTTAGTAACACATAGCTACAGAAACACAGAAAATGGAAAACAAAGTCATGTGTTCGACTTTATCTTTCATGCAACTGGTCATGCAAATACTCTATCTTTTTTTTTTAAGTGATAAAATTATGGTACAAGTGCCAGCTTTAATTTCTGAGGAAGGATAGGTGAGGCACATGCACTTGCAACCTCTGCTGCTCCTGTGCTTTTTCATCATTCAAGGCATAAAAGGGGTCAAAGTTTTCACCGCAGTAGCAAAGTAACCACTAAGTATTTCCTAGAAGAGAGATTTGAAGTAAATCTAACCGCACATTTGAAACTTTGATCTTTGAAAACTTCCTACAGATCAGAATCGGGAGGTAAAATACAGGGGGGGGAAAAAAAAAGAAAAAGCTGGATATTTATTTACAGTCTGGAATAGCCTAGAGATAGGTTCTGACCCTGCGATCCACTAGACTCAGATTGAGCTGAAGCAGGGAGGAAGAGGAGGCCTAAAAATCACCTTCCCCTCTGGCTAGTGCAGGCCTTACTGGGAGCATACGCAGGCAAGAGACCGCTCTGGCCCCAGCAGTCCCTGCAGCACACGGCAGCACGCTCTGCCCTCACCCTGCGTTGTGCTTTTGGCAGCAATAAGAAACACCAAAGATGTTGTAGAGGAAAGCTCTTCTCTGGTGCAAGTCCAATACCTAACAGCAAGTTGATCCCACTTTTGTAAAATAGTAAGAGGAGTCAGGAGGTAAATCTGACAGGGATGGGGGGAACACGCAGCAATACAAGCGCAAGAAGCAAGAGGACTGTGTTTACCTGTTCTATTGCACTCTTCAGTTTGTTCATGTGACTCTCAAAAAGAGGGAAGTGTGAGAAGAAGAACTCATTAAATTTGTTGTTTTCATCTTCATCTCTTGAGAGTGAAAAAATAACTCCAATTGCTATCTTTTTCTTCCTAACAATTCCTGGGCTAGGACCAGAGCTGTCATCTGACAAGTTAAAGCTTTCATCCATGGACCTTGAAGCATGGAAAAAAATAAAAAGTTAATGTAATCCACAGCTTAAAGCTGTACCTTTGTTTCCTGTGTAATTCAATTATTGAACATTTAGCTTCAATGAACACTTTTTGTTTGCATGTGTTGTTAAATCATCACCTTTGATGACATCCCACTTTGCAATTTTTTACAAGCAACCTTTAATTGATCCTGCAATCACAAAGGCTGGAACGAGATTCAAAGTGTTTGTGGGATTAGGATATAGTATTCTAGTTCCCTCTTATCTCTGCCAGGAGTTTGTGTTTTGAGTAGCATTTTAGGGCTTCTTATCCTCAAAAGTACAGCCCACAGGTTTACATTTTGCTGAAGGCTTTCCAGCGAGTACAAAACAATGAATGCCATGAAGCAATCTGATACTAAAAAAGATCAGGCGTTGAAGTGCAGCCTGACTCACACCTCTGTAAATACCCCACCGAAAGCAACAGCGAGAGCAGATGTACATATGCAAGAGCAGAATCAAGCTGACAATGGTGGGAAATGTATGGGCAGCAACCGGCATTTTCATTCCCAGCTCACCATCGAGGGAAGACCCCATTCTCCAAGCTGGTAGTCTGACTGCGACGCCAACGCCGCTGGTAACTGCTAGCACAGCTTTTGTTAAACGAAGAGCCCGGAGATGGAAATGGAGTGATGAGCAGACTGCTAAGAGATGCTGCAATAATAAGAGGAATAAATAAAAATCTCTACAGAAGAAAGAGCATTTGGAAAACAATACCAGCAACTAAACAAAGTCCCTCAAGATAAACTGGCATTGCTTCTCGAGTCCCTCCTCTTTTGCTTATCTATGTTTCTTATCTACAAATAATCAGATTATAATAACATTAGATATACAAGCACTACAAGGGTGGCACCGTCCTGCAGCTTTACGTAACAGCCAACGTACAGGCTGCATCGTGCTCAGCAGCCCTGAGTATCGGGAAATAAATTTTTGGTGGAAAGGAGTAACATTAATCGCACCCTTTAACAGCCTGTCCAATCCTAACCTTAAGTGCCCAATATCCTGAACCTGGGGGAAGGAAAGGGGTGTTGTGGAGCCAAATGCATGTTTTAACATTACCATCCTCCTCAATTTGGAAAGATGACAAGTATCATTTAGAAATGCTGCAAACTTATTTCAGTATCTAATTTGGCTTGTCCATTTGCAGCATATGTGAATAAATCGCACCGCTGTTTAGATTAGCTCTGTGAGGACCCTAATGGAACACCCTTGACACCTACAACATTTGTACATAAACTTACAGGTACGCATTAACGTATATATAATGCATTAGAGGCATTAACCTAATATTTATGTATAACAAAACAGAAAAACCACATTTCAGCACAAGAAAACCGATTTGATGATGTCTAGACATCTCAGTGACGGATATGACTGAATATTTTTGGAGTCTACAGGGTTAACACATGGAACTGCCATTACCAGATCTTGCGATACCGCTGTCTCTGTCCTCATTCTGCTCCCTCCCAGGCATATCCATAGGGTTGCTGTGAACTGTAACACAAGGAATACCAATTAGCAGGGGAATATACTGTTCCTTTCTTGTTTGCAGATCTCCATGTAATTAACGAAACAAAAACATGCTCATTAATTCAGATCAACAGCACTGCGCAAGGCCATCACCAAGAAAGGCTGCTTAGCTGAACAAGCCAAAATGCTTATCTGAAAAGCTAGTATGTATTTTTTAGTACAAACTAAAACTAGTACACTTTGTTTCTTTGCACAGATATTTTCCAATTAAATTTTAGTGTACCAAAAGGATGCTGGTCACATAGGTAGTACCCCGTGAAGGGACACAACAATGACCAAAAACCAATATAAACATGACTTCATTCATATACCAGCTTTCTCAGGTATTATACATATCATTTTTGAAGGATTTTACAATGCTGTCTTGAAGAAAATAAATACTTGTAAGTTGTGAGCAGCGCACTGGTTGTTCAACTAAACCGTAAGCTGTCCAGATTCGCAGATTGCATATACACAAGATCAAAAGTGTCTCAGGTTCAATAGTCTTTAAAGGTGATATATTTTACAAATGTGTGTGTGAAATAAAAGCTACTCAGCCATGGAAATAAGACCCAGCCACTAAAAGGAAGAAATGTCCATTTTAAATGAACCTAGGTTAGCTTTAGTTTTTGTAGTTCGGTTGAAACAAGTCCCAATCAAAATAGCCTGACACTACTGGGAAATTTTATTCCTAGAGATATGGAATCCACCATTAAATATATGCTTCCAAAACAAAACAAGAAAACCAACCAACCCCAAGGAGGACTATCAAAATGCCTGCTGTCCTCTGGGGATTGAAAGCATGGATCCAGAAAGGTAAGAGAGCAGACATCATTGTCCATTTTGTATTTAAAAAAAAAAATAAATTTGAAATCTTATTTCCAGGGCTAAACTACAAATCCACACGTTTTGTCACACCGGCTAGACTAGGCACACAGCACAGCACACAGCACACTGCAAACCTGCAAAGAAAGAGGCGCTCCGGATCAGGCGGAGCGGACCTTGCTCTGAGAATGCCCGCCTGGGGCTGCAAAGCTGTGAAAGACCTACACGGCAAAACGTAAAATACACATGAAAGAATGAGGTTAGTAAAGCAGAACAGTCTGTAGGGAGGGGGCCAGGGCAGGGAGAAGATATAAGCCAACATTAATGCACAGTAACATATGCAGGAGAACAGCTCTTATGCTTAACAAGAACGTTGATTCAAGGATACAGCTTACCGTTGGACTATATAGTATTTATAGAATTAAAATAATAGACCCAGCTTTACACTGTCTCCCATACAAAGACTGGGGTTTCTCTCCAATGGCTTTTTTTTTTTGGTAGCTGAAAAATGATGAATTTATGCAGGCTCAAAGCCTCACTTGATCACAAACAGGAGATTCATCGTGCAGTACAATGTTTGTTTTATTAATAACACCCACACTGGTGGGGCGGCTGATGAACAGTGTCACTGAAGACGACGGGGAGGATGGGGGAGAAGGCAGCAGAAATTCATCTTAGTAGAACCAACAGAAAATTACAGGCTGAAGTAGGCTGAGAACAGTCAGTGCATCAGTTTAGTGAAATGATCATTTAGAAAATAAATGTTAGGCGTCTTAGTAGTCCATTTTCAAAGTAATACTGGATTGTGAATATACCAGGGAAGGAGTGTATTTAACTGCACACGGAGCCAGGAAAAACACATGGGTATTTTTAATGAGTTAATTGCCAGTCCCTCTTCCAAATTTGAAGCTACCGCTCACTCTTTTCTGATTATACAAAAGATGAAGGCTGCACCTCAACAAAGCTCCCTTCCATTCTCTTCAGTTTTCACTCATTAAAGGAAAGGACATGACCAGTGCTGCTATTATTTTTTTTAACCAGCATATCGAAAAAAAAACAGCTTGTAAATAGTTCCCAACCAAAACACACAGAGCCTTCTCCTGTCTGAGGCTGGTGAGAGCCAGGGAGTCAGGAGCAGTCTTTGCTATTGAACACAGGTATTAGAAACGCTGCAGTTGAAGATTAACTTCTCCAGCTATGTTACCCACACTCCCGCTGTGCTGAAACGGGAACTGCAAACAAACACTGTCCAACCGACTGAAAACTCGTGCAGTTCGGTCGTAAACAAGGTTTCAGCATCCTCTTCTAGAGGACAATCTCGTCACTTGTGGCTGCACGGCTTTGCACCGCGGTGCCTGCGCCTCCCGGGCCCCCGTCCTTTCTGCGCAGTGGGAAGAGTCACCGTGGCTGCGGAGCCGGACGCGATGAACACGTGGCACTGCCTCCACCTAGATCATGCTGAGTCCAAGCCTAATAGCTGCATTATCTCAATGTGAACTTGCCGTTTAGATCACGCTGGTGATACAGCAAACTTTTGCCAAGTGCAAACCACGGCAAAACCCTAAAAATAGAAAAAGTGAGTCCTTCTCTCTTAGGCACCTCATTCGATCATGCACTGGGAAAAATCACAGCTGAAGTCCGAAATGAATGCTGAATATTAAGAAAAAGGCATCTTTTAACCTTTCTGACTTAGTAAAAGGTTCCTACAATGTTATCCTGGTTTTATTTAAAACAAGACAAATTCTCTTTTGGTGAATTTTCCATTCAGCTAAGTTCTTCTAAGTAACCACACTTTTCTGAAGTTCACTGCATGTTTTTCGGACACTGTTCGCTCCAGAGCTGATAACAGTAGCAATGGTACGCAGAAGAGTTAGAGATAAAAGGAAATGAAATGTTTGTAATTACCTATGTTCCCAAGAAGTCCATTCATAATTGTACTGTGGTCAGGCTTTAACGTATTGCTGTCTTGATTAATGAACTCAAGACTGTCCTGCAACCTATAACAAACATCAAACACACAAGAAAATCAGTGATTTGCATTTCAGTAGAATACAGTGTGACTTCATTATAGCCCAAATGGAACGAGAAAGATAACAATGCAGGCTTCCACTAGAGAAAGCTTCTGTAGCCTAAGCCACATTCTCAGCTGGGTCAATTAATACGGAGAAAACTAAACACTGAACTCTTGAAATCCACATGTTTTTGTCACACTTTCTTCTTCATTTCGGACTGAATTCCCCAACTCCAGTGTTCTGTCTGTAGGTATTTTGTACCTTACAATACCAAGCTTCACCATGTCGGCATTAGCAGAGTGGTTCATTCACTTAAAGCAAACTGAGGTGAGGACACTAGTGACGGGGTGTGACAAATCAGGGAAGGAGAAGATACTTTCTATAGAAAGAATCTGAAGGGTCCAGAAAAAGGTCTTCTGTGTTTTTACATTCGTCTGCTTATATGCAATAGAGATACCGTTTGTAACGGACTCACGTATTCAGACTTCCATAGATGCTGCTTCCAGTGCGAGCTGTGAACACCTTGCTGAGCATCAGCTGAGGAGGTGAGCTGGAGGAGAAAAAGGACGTTGTCAGTCACAAACTAAGACAGGCTTTCCTTTCCATTTCACAACCCGCCAGATTTCACAGACCTAAACACAACATAACAGCCTTTTGTGCCAAAAGTGATATCAGAATAACTTTCAAGCAAACCCAGAAAATCCTTTTACTCTGCACTTGTGGTGTGAATTCATTAGATATAAGCACCAAAGAGTAAGACTTCCGAAAAGACCAGCAGTAAAAAAATAATCTTACCGGATTTGGTGAATTTTTAATGTGGAGCCCTTGTAGCTCATGGCCACGGAGCCAAACATCATCTCTCCAAGCATGTTAGCATCTGAGGAGCACCGAGAACCCTGCAAAAAAACCCCACCAACATTTGTTTTTAAGCATTTTACAAGCACACTTCTATTAAGGTAACCTACGACTAAGGAAAATATTGTTTATTTGAAAGATAAATGCAAAATATATCTTGCTATAACACTGTTGAACGTGTTAAGTTGAACAGTTCAATGAAGACTTTGTGAGCATAGAAAGTGATCTTCACATTGTCTGTGAGTTAAATCCCTAAAACCACCCAACAAACCAAACCCATCTAGGGGAGGCAGCAGACTCAAACTGCACTGAGTCAGGAAATTTAAATGTTTTAAGAGTGTGGTAACACACTTTACTGAATAAGAACCATTAAGCCTAAACCTTGTGTCTGCTGTACAAGAAGAATCCCAAGTTCACTGGAGATCTTACACAGACTGTGCACCGGAGCCAAGCTGGCCCAGCGCTTTTTTGACAAAGACCAATTCATAACTCATCCACGGATGGTACTTTACAGTCGGTGCATCTCTCCCTGGTGCTGCTGTGACAGTACCAGCAAAGGGCTGGGTTAAGCTGAGCATTTCCTGCTCTGGTTGGTGAGAGTTCGCTGTAAGGCACACCGGCTTGCACAAAGGAGAAGCGTCTATGCAGCATCATAGGCTAGATCAAATACTGCAAACAAAACCCTAAAATTAAAACGTTACTCAGGGCAATCAACTGGAGATGACTGCTCAGCTGACAGTCATCTTATTTGTGTGCTCTCAATGCCTGAGATTACTGTCCCCTTATCCAGGGCTGCTGCTTCTCTAGGCAAGCAGAGTATTAGTGCTGGCTCTCTGTGCTTTGCCCTGAATAATTGAAAATATCGTGGTCCTTCAGTCGCAGAGCTCACGCAGTTCATAGGTGAGGTACTGTGCCAAAAATCAGTACATTGCCTTTGAAGCGCATTATAACTATTAACACTTCCTTCGAGTGTTAATCCTTCCAAAAAAAAAAAGAAGTTCCTAAAACCAGTCACAGAAATAACCTTGTGTTTGGAAAACGCTAAGTACCGTTTCTCCATGTCTCTCATCCAAGCTCTGAACAACCGGGATCCTCACCAGATTCCTACACAGGCATGGAACAGATTTCAATACGTTGCCCAGTGTCAGGCGGTGGGCTCAGAGCACAGCCAAGCCCAGGCTGTCCACACCACGGCTCCCACCAGGGGTAAGGAGCGATGTGAAAACGACTGCTCAATGTTTCGCTCAGGCCGGCCCGCGGAGCAAGGGCAGGAACGGGGAAATGCTCATCAGGCAAGACGCAACACACTTGTAACGCTTTTCAATTTTTAGCTCCTCTCAAGCACTCTCAATTAAGATGATGGTACTTCAACAGACATACCATTCACCTCTGAAATCTGCTATCTGTGCAAGAAAGATAGGTGATGACTAAGTTAGCAACCGCAGTTACAAAAATGAGGATACAGTGGCAAGGTTTGTTAGTGAGAGGGCAAAATGTGATCATTACCTGGGTCTCAGAGAAATTTCCATCTTTCCCTCCCAGGATATCCCACTGCCTGGGGGCACTGGAGGCAGTACTGGAAAAACTGGACTTTAAAATCAGCCCGTATGACCCAGCAGCTCCAAGGAAATCTAAGCATGGATGTTAATGGCTGTAGGAAATGACAGGCCTGCCAGCATCACGGAATTGTGAAGTAAGAGCACCGCAAATTACTACAGCCAAATGCTATGATTGTTAGTTTTAAATCTGCTGCAGATTTCCAACTGAAGGACTCATTCTGAATAAATGTCAAGCCCTTGATGGTTGGGTTTGGTTTCAACTTTCTGTTACTGTGAAAATCTAATTCTAAAGCTGAGGAAAAATACTTTAAGGTAAATTATTGATTTTCCTTGTCTGGCAAACAAATAAAAAAAAAAGGCAAGGGAAAATCAGGTGCTTTCTAATTTAATTATAGGGGTTTCCCTTTCCTCTGAAAGACAGACACAAGCGATGCTGAAGGCAAAGAGCAGGATAAGATGCACCCATGGCAAGTTTCAGTCTAGCATTTCATCCACACTTCATAATTTCACCATGCATAACAAGATGTACATATTTAATACACTTAATATGGAAACACTGCTACAGCTCAACTCTTTGGGCCTTCAATGCTGCAAAATAAAGGTCACTCAAGACCAAAGTAGAGTGCAATCAACTGAGGAAAGAGGTTAAAGATTAAAAACTCAAACAAAAGTAGCCAAGGAGCATCTGGCAAAAAGGGCACAACCCCTGGCACTGAGAGCTTGGAAACAAACCTGTTCCCCAGGTCATATTGACAAGCTCACAAAAACTGATCATAAAATACACACAAATGTTTGTTATTGCACATTAGCATATTGGAGGGAGTAAAATTTGCATTATTTGTAAATTACATTTCTGAATATAATATTTACAGCATTTAATATTCCACTTACTGCACCTATTGTCCTATCAATAAGTACATATGTAAATTGAAAATGCAGTACAGGTATAAATGTCAAATGCCATGATCAACAGATCAGACTTTCAGTCCTGACTAAACCGACAAGCAGGTCCAGAGGTAACACTGGTGTCATAACATGCAAGTAATTTTGCTTAAGCCTAGAACCATATTCAGCTTCAACTTAATGGATTCCGATCATATTTGTGAGGGATCTAGATAGGACATACATAAAAACATGGAAGCCTGGAACAAACCCCTGCATTCCTCCTTCTAAGTAAAGTTGCTCATATATAGCCAAAGTGTATTTAAACACGGAAACAAAGAACTATTTCAGTCCTATAGCATTGTATTATTAGGACTTCCATTTTATAGCTTTAAAAACAAGGCCACCACACACATACACGCAAAAAACCCAACTTATAAATGCTGCAAATACATTAATTAACTGCAGAGGTTACCAGACAGAGAGTTAGAGGATAGGAGATGCCAGGCTGGCTGAAGTCTGCACAAAGTCACTCTGGCCCTTCTGCATCCAAGATACAAAATTTCATCGTGCGGTAAAGAACCCTTGTATTTACGGGGAAGACCGGAGGGAGGACGGGGAACACAGCAGATAGTTTACAACAAATACGCTGCGGAAGATCAACTTAAGCGTAAAGTTCCTCGCACACTTTCTGAGCCGGTCTCAGAGCTATACATCAATTCAGTTCAACTCGGTAAGATCCTAAGTGATATGGGTGAGGAAATGGGGACTTAAAAGGGAAAACTTTCCAGAGCTTTAAAATAGACTGTCATGCCAACCACTACAATTAATTTCCTTTAACATTGACCATTGTTTGCACAGAGCCTGCTCAGCCAGAGAGACAATTTCTGGATAGTGGGGGCATCGTTTTTGTTGGTCACACAATACACGAAGGAGGTTATTTTGTGCTGGAAGGAAGCTGCTGACAGAAATGCCTCTTCCTTCCATAACCTCAGCTAAATGCTCTTCCAGGAAGGGAGGAATGGAAAACACATCTTCAGCCACCTTACCAAAGCTGTGGAAAACAGTGCGATGAGCAAGAGAAAACAAGAATACACAGCTGGCCAAATATAGCAGGAGCTAACGTGACAGTGGGAAAGCCGGCACCCAAAGGTTCTTCATTTATATCTACGGCAGATTAAGACATCAGTAGTCCTGTACTTCAGAACAGGCTGCGGAGATAGCAGCTTCCCTCAAACACACAATTACTTCATTACAAAGAGTGGAAGGGCTTAGTTCTATTTTAGGGTGGCTTAATATAAAACACTTGTGATCCATGGAAGGAGAGATGACAGAAATATATCCGTGTCAGATGACTCCAGCTACTCTCATGGCCAAAATCTCTTATGTAAAATGTACCTCAAGTGCACTGGCTCCCTTGTTATAAAGCTGTTATAGGGACTATCCCTACAGATAGCACAGTTCTCTGTTATTTCCCTGGTATTTAGCAATGAAGTAAAATAAACTACCTCACCTATACCAAGATAAGATATTTGTGCCAAGTCTGATCGTACCAAACGAGTTTTACCACCCGGGTCGTAAGACAGAACAAATGCCCGGGGGAAACTGCTGCCATTCAAGACACATCTCAAGAGAACCAGCTGGTTGGTTTTAGACTGGTTCAAACCCAAAGCTGCCGAATTAAACATTACTGAGTTGGGACCAAAGTCTGATTTTGACTGAAAACTGCTCTCCACTGCCAGCCTTCAATTTCAAGCATTTTACAACGCTCAGCACCTCACCTGCTGTTAGCATTTGACACGGGTTATGCAAAAAAAAAAAAAAGGAAGAATGACTCACCTGGTATTTTGGGCATTGATCTTTTGGATCAGAGAACGAGGAGGATGAATTGATTGAACTATCCAACGAAGAAGAGCTGTCTCCTCCGGGCTTCAGTTGGCAACATTTCCCAAAAACTCTGACCTGAGCATCGCTGCAGAGTTTCTGAAATACAGACAACATATGTGCCCCACTAAGACCCATGACTCAAAATCACTGTTTAGGAGCACTGCACTTACCTGTTTAAGTAAGACATTTAATGGAAGAAAGGCTTATGCCCCAGGAAAACAGTTTAACAGAATATGTATTGGTGTCTCTTGCAGCCTGGCTCTAGGAAAGAAAGCTGAACTCCCAATAGCCAGGAGCTAACAAGTCATTCCAACTCCATTTTCCTAAGAAGCCATCTGTCTCCGAAGCCTTAAAAATGACTTTTTTTAGACCCAGGATTAGGAGTAAGGATGGTACCAAAACACTCAAAGGAAGGATGGTGACAATAGGCTCCACCTGTCGTGCCGCTGCCTGTGCCCACTGGGGTGCAGGTGATCCATAAGCACCATGGGCCAGATCATGGTGTACAAGAAAACACACAAATTAGGAATTAGCAAGCAAGAACACCACAGAATTCAAAAGAGATTCATGTGACAAGGATAAGTGGAGAGAAAATACACTGTTGTCACAGTCCTCTCGCTAGCTGTGTCTATGTCTCCTGGTCTTTTTAAAGAGTGGCACAGAGGTGACTGTTCCAATGAGCGATTTCTGGTAGAGATTCAGAGAGAAAGCTCAGCAAAAAGGGGAGCTAAGAGGGCTCAGGTGGAGCTGGAGCTGACACACGGCATGGGTGGGATCTGTATTACACATCACTGGCCCTGGAGATGCTCCACAACTGTTTTGTTCACTATTTATAAACATTTGTGATTTCGCCTGCAAATCTCAGCACCCCAAGCAGAATCAGGATCTGTGCTAGTTAATGCTATTTACACTAGCATTAGGCAATCCTCTTCACCCAGAGGTCTCAGCGTACTTTTCACATACTCATTACACTTCAAAACACTCACAGAAGGCTGACATTATTTACATTTGCTAGTGGGCAGCACTAGGAGACAGAAATAGTCTACACTGCTCAAAATTGCCTACTAACTCTGCTCTAGGACTTTCTAAATTAACATTTCCTATACAAACACCAAACCAGTAAGAGCAAGCTGGAAG
This sequence comes from Pampusana beccarii, assembly GCA_013399365.1. NCBI lineage: Eukaryota > Metazoa > Chordata > Aves > Columbiformes > Columbidae > Pampusana > Pampusana beccarii. The sequence goes on from VWYH01010685.1 coordinate 521,995, forward strand.
CAAAGTCCAAGGGACAGCTGGAAACCCAGAAGTGCTGTGATACGTCACAGCTCCATCTCCGGACTCACAGGTCCACATCACAAGCTCCCCCTTCATTCAAAACCACAAGTGTCTCTCAAACCTGTAATAGCTATGAAAAGAAAGGAAAAGGCAGATGGGAAAAAGTGTGAAATACCCAAGGCATAAGGTGTTAACTTCATGACTCTGCTCAAATATCAGCAACAACTATACAAAAGACAACTGACCTCTGTCCTAGGCAATGCAGGCCACCATTTTTTAATTTTTATTTTATTATTTTTTTTTTTTAAATCTCACCCACAGTAAGGGCCAGGTGGCTTTTATTTGGCCTTAACTGTAGGTGAGATTTAGCAAACCAGCATTAAACGCCAGGGATGACGGAGCTCCAGGCGGCAGCCTGCCCTGCTGCTGCCTCGGAAAGCCTTAAGGAAAAATGTGCAGACAAATCAGTAATTCTGTGGCGGAGGGGAAGGAAATATTCAGTAGCCGCTGAGTCCTGGGCTTTACTGACATCTAGTAATATCCTCTTCATTACCACATCACGGTGCGTACGTTGAATTCATGCAATATGCAGATTTGCTAATTGCTGGTATCTGTGGCCCGAGCACAGTACACAATGGCTGGAACATGTGAACGATCATCATATGACTTCAGCAGGAACTCGTGAACTAGAATTGCATTTTATCTCTGACACAAACAACAATGTCCTAGGCTAGGCAAGCATCATGTGATAAAACCGCATAAAATCCACAGGGTTACAGAAGCTTTTGCAGGCAAACCACATTTCAGCTTGCATTTTCCATCAGATGTTGAAAGTTCCTTCTACAAAGTTACAATTATAACTAAGCTTCCTCGAGACCGTAAAGCCAGCAAATGCATTTCTACAGGTGAAAAAGAATTCTGCGCATTAAAAAGAAAAAGGCTGTTTGCCAATTACTTATTTTTAAATAATTTCTTCTCATTATCACTGCATTTTTCTGAACAGTATCTTTCCCCAGGTCCACTGGGGAATCTGGTATCTTGAAGTAATAGTTGCGGAATTTAAATAGTAAACCAGGAAAATGGCTGTTTGGTCTTTGCAGTGGAGTTTAATAAACCAAGACTCCTGTGAGTAGTCTGTAAAAGAGGTTAGAATCTGTCAGATATCAACTTGCGAACAGTAAATCCCTCCTAAAATGCAGATCACTGACAAATTGTGGTGTTTGCTCTTTGACAAACTTAGCATGTATGTAAGAATAACCGGCTGGACAATGAGGTAAATACCTGCAATGCTGCTCTCCTCTGTAGTTTCTGACTCCAAATATCAAGGAAAGGGATGTTAGAAATCGCAAGATATTATGCAAAAGAGTGGGATTACTTGCATTTCAATAAAATACCCCAAAGACGTTCAAGCCGTGTTTCCAAAAATAAAAAGGCAAACTCATTATTTAAGAACCGTACGAGGGAAAATTTCGAAGTTGTGGATTTTCCTTCCAAACAGACACGGTTGAAACAAATCAGATCCTTCTTGGGCAAGGTGCTGCTGGAGTCCCCCGGCATGCTCCCTGGGGCCGGAGAGCAGCACATGTGCTGGAAGGATGAGGGTGGACGGATGACAGTGGAAGGATGAGGGTGGACGGACGAGGATGGACAGACGAAGGTGGACAGATGGGGGTAGAAGGATGAGGGTGGACAGACGAGGGTGGACGGACGAGGGTGCCGTGGGCAGCTGCCGGTCCTGCCCGCCACGCTGCTTTCCCCACTGGGCTCACGCTCTTTGTTCCTTCTCTGCCAACTCGCTGCAGACGCCACTGAGCTCCAAAGACTCCCTGGCAGTCCCAGTTCTTGCATGAGAGGTCATCACTCGCTCAAAGTCTTGGAGACCTGTCAGGTAGTGCTGCAGATAACTTAAGAGTAAAATGACTTTATAGTACGACGGGGTATGAAGTAGTTTTCTCCTACAGTTCTGCTTCTGGAATATCTTCAGCTCTATCAGAAAAGACCTTTAACTCTCTGCCACAAGGTCTATAAATTCCTCAGTAAATGGAAAGAACGTGCCCGGTGCTGTGCACGGGCAGAATTTCTGCTGGGTGAGTTTGGGGTTGGGGATAATAAGACAGTTGAAAGGAGCCTGGTGCATTGAACTAAATCCAGACTGATGTGTGTTAGGGCTGCGAGGGACAGAGGGAAAGAGAAATGTCATCATATGTTTTACTCTCTTCTACCTCTCTGTAACAGCAGGTGCTCAAATACCGCTGTGGTGGTAGTGATAGAGAAATACATGTATCCAAGTAAAGCTGCCATTTTTGAGAGCTCTGTACTTCATTTCTAGAGCTGGTTACTCAGCAAAGATGAAAAAATATTCCAAAATAGATAAATTAACTCTTTTGCTTTATTAATACATATTTGAGTGCTGCTGTAAACGTTCAGGTATCTTTCTTAAAATGCAGCTGTCAAGTGCTACATTCTCTCTGTATTTCCAGAATCATCAAGTTCCTCTATTACTCACAGGTCAGTGGAAGAAGTAAGGACAACCCTATTCTCCCCCACTTCACTTGTGCCCTTCCATTTCTGTTCAGAGGGAATAAGCACAGCAAAGCAGGTGCGACCCGGTCTGCGTGCTCAGCCTGCACCGCTGCAAACCTGCCCACCAAGAGCCAGAGGCCGGAGCTCCCATTTCACACAACTCACCCAAAAGCAAAAGTCTCACTAATTACTAATCCCTCAAACCAATTTGCTGCTCAACATTTATCCAGTGCTGAAGTATATTAGAACACGTGGCTAATCCTGGCTTGTTTAAATCAGCATGCCATTTTTCTACTTTGGGATAAATACGACATTTGGAGTGAAAGACATTGCCACAGTAGGAGACTGAGTATCATATGACCTTTCAGTTAAATCATCCCAAAGATAAAGATGACCAGGTTACACGGCAAGAGCAAAATTTTTGCTCCCCAAATCCAAGTCCTCTCAATCTCAGATTCTGCACGCCAGGCTACTTTTTCATTTCTTAAAAAAGAACAAAACAAACCCTGCTTCTGAAAATCCTCTTCTGACCCTGGGTCCTGGAACAAGCCACTGTCCTTGTCTCATTCCTTGTCTTCCCCCTTTCCCAGCCAAACCACCCGCTCTCTGGATCTCTTAGTGCAGAGCTCGGCTCTTGCCTTCTTTCCTCCCTCCTCTTCCTCATGGTCCCTTGACACCTTTCTTCCCCCATGGACTCCGCACCTTCCTCTAGGCTGATCTTTAGATTTAGGAAATCTTTTAGCTTCTTTCTTGTCCATCAGCACATCTCTGCAGTCAAACCCAAATGCCGCCTTGTCATAAATCACGAGCAGACATCATAAAAATGGAAAATTAGCAGTTAAATGAGATAACTAACCCCCATCCCTGAACTCATTCCGCCTGCTCCAAGGAAAGCCTTGACACAAGGTTTCCCTTCCCACCTTCTTCTTTGGTTTACTCCCCACTTCTCCCTCACGCCACCACTTCTGTGCTATCCTTACCCCAGACCTTGAGGGAAGACTCCTCATACCTCAGCTGGTCTTTGCATGCTGATATTTTATGGTGACATAACTCATGTGTCACACAACACTGGCGGCAGAGTAAAACACAACTCAGTCTCTGTGTAAGGTTAGCACGAATGCAGTGTCAAGGTTGAGAAGCCATGCACGCCAGGCTCAGGAAAGGCAGAGCCAAGGCTGAAAGCTCAGCGCTGTCTGGGCCGCTTGGCCTCTGCACTTTAAAAAGGAGAAGGAGCTGCTTGTCATGCCCGATTTGAAATTCAAACCAGGCTGGGTATTGCAGCTCTTGGAGGAGCGTACCTGTGATCGCACGCGGCTCAAGCTTGGGAGCTCCGCACAACCCAACGGGCGCCACGCAGGGAGGTGCTGGAGCAAAACGAGCAGGCAAGCACAGAAATGAGTCTGCCAGTAGCCATCAGTCATAGGTTGTAACACTATCACCTGCAAATCAAGTAATACTGTCTCATTAGAAATGAGACACTTCTTGGTATGAGGGACAAACTCTGAAGTAACTCTCTAAAGGAGATCAAACCCACCAGCTTGCCCGTAGAAGTACTCTGATACCCAAAAACTCAAGGGATGTGATGTCTGGGTGTGGACTGAAGCTGTTTAGTAAAGACATCACTAATGCCTACTTCTCAGGGCATACTCAAAATGCAAATGCATATTGTTCATCTGTTCATGACTTGAGTGTCACAGGGCTGGAAAGGGCAGCCACTGTCTCCTGGGATACCTTGGCAGAGCTCAACCAGGAGAGCTGCCCAACCTTCTGATGCTCATGAGGCCACCAGCCCTCCAGCTCTGCTTGCAGAGCCCGCCTGATCAACAGCCCATGCCCTGGAAAGCCGGGGAAGATCCTCTCCTGCTCAGCACCAAAAAAGGTACGGGACTCACAAAGGGGAATCTCTCTGCCTCCCCCAGGCCAAGCGCCCGCAGCTGCCCGAGGCGGATTCCTGCCTGGCCTCGGGGAAACGCCTGGCACAGCCCGCGGCCAACATTCCCAGTGCAGCCAACATTCCCAGTGCGGCCAACATTCCCAGTGCGGCCAACGTTCCCGGTGCGGCCAACGTTCCCGGTGCGGCCAACGTTCCCGGTGCGCGGGCGCCAGCCCTCCCGGTCACCAGACTGCTTCTTGGCTTCGATTGCCAGGTTTAACTCTACAAATACCTGAGGAAAACATCGCTTCTGCGCAATTCAAATATTTTAATGGCAATACTGCAAAGTCTCAGCTGCCTTCTGTCTGTCTCTGTGCAGCAAGACGTCCCGAAACTCTTGTTTACCTAATATTTAGCTTTATGGAAGACAAGAAGAGGCTGATTTAATATCTAATGAAAACACAAGCCCCTTATTTGTGTTATAGTCACATTTCCCTCACGGATAATATGAGGAGCCCAACGTGGTGTGAGCACAAACTTTGCAGTTTTCGCTCATCAAAGAGCCGGAGCCTACTGTTTTATTCCTTGAAACATCTGTGTCTGGAAAGGTTTGCTCTGATGCTCCTTACATTTTATAACCATACCTCCTCTTACAGAATTCAAATGACTGAGCCACGCTCAACCTTGATCCACCACACACAACTCTCAACAGATGTAGATATTAGATACATAGAGCAAAGTACATCTCACCTTGCTGCAGGCATATAACTCTTAAATTCCAACTGCATTCAGCTAGACAATTTTGTTACACGTCTCAGAAGTATCAGAAAATAGGAACTGAAGAGCACAACAACATAAAAGAAAACTGGCACCCTCTGGGTTCTCTGCATTAGACTGATTAGACTTCAACCAGAACGGCCTGGCTATGGCTAGGCACGCTTGCAAATCTCTCCCCAGTGTTATTTGTAAATCCAGAGGTATAAATCACATTAGGAAAACGAGGAATGGGGAGAGAGATGCAGAAAGTGTTGGCCTTTGGAAGGCGGTGAACAGATACCCTTTCAGAAGGGAGAGTGCCCAGCCCACACACGTCTTGCTGCAAAAGGGCAAAAGTGCTTTGGAATGTGCTTCGAGCCAAGATCAGGCTTTGTATAGGCAGGGTGTGTCTTTGTTAATGAAAATCATGATAACGAACGAGAAAAATAAACGATGCAATTCCTTGAAAATGGCCAGTACATACTGCTAACTGTACAAGCCCGTACTCAGCTCGCAGCAAGATGAGCCGAGGACTCTTCTGCACGTTTTTACCTGCATAATGTTTCTGCTACTGCGAAGTTTTGTTTTACGAGGCAAGTTTTGCCTGACATGACATTATCTGAGTGCTGCAGCAGGCAGATATCATAGCAAGCAAACATCTCAATATATTCTCTTTCAAAGTCTCCTAATAACACTAAAAAGAAGAAATATATCAAGTTACTAGAGATGAGTGGTGGGCATTGCAAACACCCTGGGAACAGTCTTTCTCCAGCATTCTCACACACTCATTTCCCAGAGATGGTGAATACAGCTATTTCCCTCTCCCCTCCCCCTTAGCGAAGAAAAATAAAGGGGAGATTAATATGGAACCATATTAGCTTCATTATCAGCCATTTATTCTGTTGATATTGAGCTGCCACGGCCCCCAATCTGTCTGAAATTAACCAAAGCAGTGAAGTTTGCAAGTTCACCGTGCAAGTACAGATCTATCTTAAAGAGGTTTTAGGCTTTCAAGAAGTCAGTCGAAATATGGCAAGAGGATTTATACTGTATAGTGTCTTTTTATTAATGAAGTAGTACTTTAGAAGTAATGAAGTAATACTTTAGAAGTAATGAAGTCATAGTAATAAGCCTACCCAGCAATTCGTACCAATAAACCACTTTAAAGAACTCTTGTCTTTACAAACCTGTTTTCCTGGCAAGAACACCTACAAGAACAGGAACCTATAAATTATAAGGCCATTCTAACAAGTTAAAAAGAAAGCTGTATTTCATTCAACATTTGTGACACCTGCTTTACCTCACAAATTCTCACAAAGTACTAGGAAATTTGGATCTTGATTCATGGCTATAAAAGCGCCAGAGTAAGCGATGGAGAAGCTTGGAAGTCAATGTCCGGTGAGACACAAACTGACTCCCAGGGTCAGGATGTGTGGATGGAGGATGCACTTGGGACCAGGGTGAGAAGCATCAGGCTGGCAGCACTCAGCAACAGGCTGGAAGAGTTTACAAAGCTGGATGAAGAATCTTCTGGCTGCACTCCAACACCCAACATGAAAACCAGGGCTTGGGGGTAACGCGTTATCTTGTGTACTCCTGCTTACAGAACCTAGCAGGTCCTACGGGTAAAAGCAACCGGGATCATAAATTTCAGTTCACGCAGTGCTTTCTGCTTGCAGAGCTTAAAATGGTTTGCAAATGCTTTTAGAGATGGTGAAAAGGAAGTTCAAAGCAGCTAAATAAGTCGTCCAGCCTCACGCAACCACTTACAATAGCGCTGTGGCTAGAAATTAATCTTCTGGCCAGAGCACTTAGAAGGAAGTATCCTCATCTGACTGAATCCATTACGGTTTCAATTAATAGATTACCATGCAGACCATGCCAAAGGGAAAAAGAGAGGAAAAGTTTTCAAGTAACTTTGTGTGGAAAAATCTGTCAGCAAAGCACAGAAACAACAACTGGCAAAAGCTAATCAAGGAGGACGGAAGAGGACACAGGACTGGGAGGACCTTCCGATTAAGAATGCAGACCCCACCATGGCATAAAAGCACATCCATAGATATCAATCAGTTGCTGCCCTGGCTCAGCCCCTCGCATTGCCAGCTGCAGCCCCAGGACGGAATCCTTCACTCTGGAAGACCAGAAAGTAGAAGAGCCCAGGAATGAAAAGATCACTATAGTAGTTAAAGCTGTTAAGAGTGAAATCACTGAAGCCTGAATAATTTGCAACTTAACAGGTATTTAAATATAGCCCTGCATATAACCGACGTTTAAATGTTAATGAGAATAAAACAGAACATTTGTGATCTATCAACCTTACCATTTAAAAAAACATAGACTATAAGCACATAAAGTAAAATACTCACCGAGACCGAAACATCCTCTATTTTTCTTTTAGCACTGGAGTCAAATAGGACATTCCGTCCTCTTCTTTCACAGTCCTGATACACAATCAGTCGGATCTGACTCGGGTCAAACTCCGGCAAAGGCCAGCTTTAATTAAAAAAGAAAAGAGCAGAAGGATCAATTACCACATGTCTTTATTACATTGTTCTTTCAACATTATCTGTATATCCAACTTTATTAAAACATAAAATCCAGCAAATACAAAGTCATTTCATAAAACCTTTTGATCCAATAGCCAGAACTATGCTTTTTTTTTTCTTTCCCCTGCACTTGCAAGTAGCCAAATCACACTGGCATAAAAGGGCACCAATCCACTACAACCATTCCACAACAATGTGCGCAGCATTACTAGCGCTTGTGCTCCGCCTCATGATATTTAATGTTTTCTTCAAGCTCTAGCTTCTTGAAATCGAAGTCACAGAAGAACTCAGCTTTTGTGTTTAAAGACAAAAAAACGAGTCCCTCATGATTGCAAGCATTAGCTTGAAAGCGTTCGCAATTCAAAGGAGAAAAATAAAAAAAGTAGTATACATTCACACTGACCTCTCCCTTAAGTCATGAATTTCTGTATTTGCAGTCATGGGTTCGCAGCCCCATGGGTTGGCAAGGCACTGAACTCCACAGCTGAAAAAATGCAAAATACCTTTCCTAACCTTCTTCAGGTACTGATAAACACACCGTGATGCTGGGGAACAGAGAGCCACGTGCAGCCCGGTCCTGACTACGCTCAGGTTCTTGCTGCATTCAGGCTTAGAAATAATCCCCACTTAAGCCAATACGATTGAAGGCCGTGCTGCTGCGTGGGTCAGCAAAGCCCCCAGCCCGCTCCCCCCAGCACACCTCTTCCCAAAGCGCTGCTGCAGCCAGGAGCACGGACAGGGCTCTCCCGAGCCTGCGCCTTCCCCAGGGCTGCCGGCTTCACTCTGCAAAGGGACAACTTGCACGGCTCGGGTTTGACGCCCGTGCCATGCTCTTGCCTTTCTGATTGCTTTGTAGCCAACATCTTACATTTCCATTTTAAAAAGCCAGTCATCACTTTAAAGCCCAGCAAGCATTGTTGCCCATGGGCTCGGGAATTCATTTTCACTGATAGCTTCTCAGTTCTTGGAAGATAGGAAATAAGATGCCTGTTCTATCCACGAAACGAAGAGGAATCATCTTTCAGCTAGTTACGAGCCATTTCCTAGATCAAATGAAATTCTATCTTCCTTATCCTTGGCTTTTAGGCAAGCGGCGTTAGCATAAAACAGCAAGGTGGGAAATGAGGACCTGGAACTTTCCAGCCATTAATGAAGGATCCAGGCTCCCAGTTCACAAGAAGCAGCTGTACATTTATTTCAGCAAAAAGACGCCCATAAATGATAATGGGGATTAAAGTAAACCTGGCACGCTAGACTCCAAGGCTATGATAAATTTTCCCCTCCTCTGTCCTTCTAATTCACCAACCAAAAGGTTTCCATCTCTGCGCCCATGCTTTATCTCATCAGTACGCTAATGACAATTTGTAACCCAACAACTTCTTTAGTAGGTCACAGCAGAGAATCAGTTCGATCACCAAAGCCATGGTTGCCTATCAGAAGTTTGTAAGACTGTCCAATATACATTCAAAGGCTTTACACTTAGTGTAGTCCCAGCCAGGTGAAACTAAGCACCAAGACATACAGTTACTCGCTCTCTGGACAGAGGAAATCCATTTGTTAATCTGCTCAGCCCCACCATTTAGCAACAGGAAAGAAAAACAGAAGCTGCAGAGAAGACAGTGTGCAACAAATGTCAAAAGCAACTTATTACAAGAAAAAAGCTTGAGCAATTTGAAACTGAAATAACTTCATGTCTAGATTTGGGGGAAAAGAGCTCTGCAGCCTCTGTTAGGGCACCTAAGGCCACGCATTGTCCACGGAGGCCCATGCCCACGCCAAGGGCAGACTGCAAACTGAGCAAATTCTGCACCAAAACACAAGCACGGTGACAAACTCAGAGCAGAGCTTCCATTTATCAAGGGCTCAGCTAATAAGCCCCATCTTGCATTTCTGAAAACGTGAGGAAACAAAATCCACGCTGTTTGATGCACATTTGGAGAGCGTTACCAACCGAGAGGCCCAAAGGCTCCAGAGCTGGGGACGGTTCCTGACTTCTGCTAAAGGTGAGGAGCCAAATGAGACCGTGGACAAACCGGCTTCGCGGAGGAACCATCTCCTCAGGGTTAAGTGAAACCAGTGGAAGTCAGGAAACTAACTTTATTTCCAGATAGGCCACCGTATGTGACAACAAGTTGCTTGCCAAAAAGGTGCTTATTGCTTGTTCCACCCTTGCAATGTATTTGAATTTCCTTCGCACTCAGATAAAAGCACATCTTCCATTACCTAGTACTTTTGATATTTGACTTTGAAATTACTGGCAAAGAAGGGCAGTAGCTGTTCCAGATCTTAGGAAAGTCTACTTATAAAAAGCTCCCAGAGCAGATTACACACTAAGAGGAGAGAAAGCTAAATATAAAACTCTTGCTGTATTCAGAAACATATTCGATCAAGGTAACAAGAGCTTGTTTACTTCTCAGCTTCTTCACATGACATTTTAACTTTCTCTAGACAAGCATTCAGTAGATATTATCCATCCTAATTCGTGATAATTCCAAAGAAGCGTTATCTGTGTTACATAATAGAGTCCTTAAGCACATTTCGGCCTTGCAAAAACATTCCCTGGCAATAACGGGCCACTTCCCAAACCAGAAGAAACTTTTAAGAGAGCTGGGGGAAAGTTCATTTAGACAGACAGTAAACAGCGGCCGACTGGCACCTCCAGCTCCCCCACCGCCCCCAGCCCGGCACATTTGTCTGGGGAAAGCGGGATGGGGAGAAGCTTTAAAGCACCATTAAGTGCGATATCTGAGCAGATTATCCCCAGAAACGTACAAATTCCTACATGCAACGCGCAGGGCACATTCTCAAAACAAATATAACAGGGCAACACTCCAGCGCTGCTCCTCAGGGGGGATGAAAACTGACCTAGATCTTCTGAATATAATTAGTTCTGTTTATAAATGGAAACTAACTCTGACATTTAACTGATGCTTTCTTGAGATTCTTACAGGAAAACCAGGAGACGTAGAATCAGACGTTCTAGTACTGTTAATGAAAGGTGAGTCTCCGTCTCCCGCGCCGTTCTGGAAACGACGGCTCTCTTAATGAGGACGTTTTCCTGCGTGACCTATCTACCACTCTCTGATCTTTCCTTGAAACTGAACATATTTAAAGGAAAACAAAACAAACCCAAACTCCCAACAAACAAACATAAAAACCACCACCAAGAAACACCCAACAATCTTTCCACCAGCGTTAGTGCCCGTGACTTCGCCACAGTCAGTGCTGTGAGTTCACATCTGGTGCAAGAGAAGAAACGGTGATAAGCAAATTACAGGGTGTCTCAAAAAGATGGACCCAATATCCAAGTAATTTCAATTTGACATTGGATCCATCTTTTTGAGACACCCCGTATTTCTGAACAGGCCTGTGGAGATCTCCACTACACCAATAGTAATTCCTCTAGAACGAGATGTTCAGTAATACCCGTGTGAATAGAATGGGGTAGAAATCACCGATGCAGGGATGCCGTGCAGGATATTTCAGAAGCAAATCACATAAAACCAGATCTCACAAAATCACTAGTGGGTTGAGGTTGGAAAGGGCCTCTGGGGGCCATCTGGTCCAGCCCCCCCCTGCCCAGATGCTAATGCAAGTGCAAAGCATAAAGGACAAGGAATTATTTGGAACAGAAAGGCAAACTTCCACAAGAATAACGACAAAATTATTAGAAACTAGTAATAATGAAATCAAGGCCTGAAAAACGACATTTTAATGCACGTTCACACTTAAGTTCTACAACTGCTCAGCTCTTCTCTCTCTTTCACCCGTTTTGTTTTCCTGCCTTTTTCATATTCAACCACTAGGAAGATTATTTGAAGTTTACATTTACAGATCCATTACATGCTTCCTGATGCCTCTACTGTGACTTGCATGGCAATCCAGAGCTCCAAATTCTCTCCAAGGATGGATTTTCTCATGTATCTAATGCCTGGAATTTATTACTGCTATAGACATTTCTCAGCAAGAGGCAGCTGAATGGCTTTAAACTGGTATTATTACACTCTGTGCAAGTTTTAATAGATGAAATGACAGACACAGAAATCTTTCGTTACCACTCCACCAATTATTTATAAATTGGTTTATAAATTGAAAGCAAGTTTATTACTGCTATAGACATTTCTCAGCAAGAGGCAGCTGAATGGCTTTAAACTGGTATTATTACACTCTGTGCAAGTTTTAATAGATGAAATGACAGACACAGAAATCTTTCGTTACCACTCCACCAATTAAAAGACAAGATTTTTCCAGGTAATTGAAAGCAAGGACATTCTTTGCTCCTCGTTTCCACTACAATATGAGCAGCGCCTCTTCATTACATTAAGGGTTTAGTTTAACACTATTTTTCCTCCTGCCTGAGGCTTTACTTTCGAAAAAACTTCATACTAATGCAGCTTAGGTAGTATCCAATTACTTTTTAATAATTAACGCAGATATTTTACAAGTCTTAAAGAAAAGCATTTGAAGCAAACTGATGAAGATCTCAAGCAGGCAGGAATTGCAAAAGAGTATGCTAAAAAGTAAAGCTGCTCAAAACCAAAATATGACTAATCATTGAAAAAGTTAAGTCCAAACTATCAGTCAAACTATTGTTTTCCTACCTCATGTTACCCATAGTTATAAAAACTGCCTGGTGATGAATCACTTCCAACTATTTTTAAATGCATCTACGCAAATGATATTTATAGTTTATGCTAGCTTATCTGTTCCGCGTGTTTTTCGTGCTAGCACCTTTCGCAGAGGCTGGCAGCGCGGCCAGGGCAGCGCGGCCAGGGCAGCGCGGCCGGCAGGGCCACCTTGCCCCCTGCACCAAGGAGAGGTCTCGCCTCACCCCGGGGGGCGAGCAGCACCACAGAGGTCCCGGGAGCCCCAGGGCTCATCTCCAGCTCCTGCAGACCACGCTCTCCACATCTCGTGGTTGTTACGGGGGTGCTCAGACCCAGACAACTTCTACGCAAGCACTGGACTGACCGTCCCGCTCTTGAGGAGCTTGTACTAATACGGGACTGTTCCACTGGGTGCGCTGGGATATTCTGGACGCAGATTGTCTCTGCGTTCCACAGAGATGTGTGCTCACATCAAAGCGTGTTCACCTGTACATATAAACCTAGCAGAATTTAGGATCCTGCAAATGGTCCAACCATCAGATCATACACATCTCGCCCCCGACCGAAAGGCCTTTTCCAACAAGGGATTCCTTTCTCCTCCGCAATTCTATTATCTGTTACTGGATTATTTTTTTTTCTTTTGGCTTTGAGAAGATACAACAAAAGCTGAGTATAAGACACATGGGGGTTATTGTACTTATTTTAATACCTCCTTGCTGCAACTCAATAATTCATTTATTATTTGACCATTATTGTACAAGGACAGCTGCACAGACCTTTCTGAAAGAGCATAACTAATTTGGAAGCAATGAAAACAGCAATGTACGGCATGCTAACGATGCTTCCATCTTTCCAAGACCATCCATTAGCCTTTTTTAAAGAGGCACGGGCAGGTTATTTATTTTTTTAATAACACCTGAAACGCAAAAAAACTTTATCAGGATTCACATGATAAGGATGATCCAGACTGCATCGCCAATTCGCAAAGTTGGCGTTTTCAGCTAGAGCTTCCATTTCGACGCTGGTGGCATAACGTGACCATAAGGCCCTGAGGAGGAAGAAGATCCCTAAACTAGAGAAACCACGGGACCTGCACTTAGAAAAAAATTTTGCAAGATAATTGTCTTTACAAGAGCGGAGGTCACTGCAGGGCCGTGTGACAGCTGTGGTGAACGCCTGCTCATTTTGCAGAGAAAACCGGCGTTTGTGACTTGACCGAGGCCACGGAGGGAGCCTGTGACAAGTGGCTGGAAGGAGTTTACCAGCACTTCAGGTGATGTGTCCTCTCCCTCCCACCTCAGCGGGGGCTTCGCAAAAGGCAGAGGACCTGGACTCTGGGTAGCTCGGAAGGACTGAGAGACACTGGGTCCTCTGGTGGAGAACCACCCGTGACAGGTGGCTGCTTGCAACACTTACATTTTCCAGGTTCATCACAGGGAAATAACATGTCTTTAGAAAAAAAAGTAAATAATCCAAGCCACCCCTTTTTCATTTTTGAAGGAGGGTGAGGCACCCACAGGCACTGCAGCACCACAGAGGTCAGCTCCATCCTACACCTATAAATCTGTCTCACTCATTTACCAGCTTAGCGATCCTCACCTTGAATAGCTGCACTACTTGAGCTCCAGGAAACTTCTGCTGCTTATACTAAGCACATATTGTACACCAGGCACACATGCAGTCAGCCAGATATTTCACACTCGGTATAATAAACTTGGACCTCAACTTCAGTTGGCTTCCAAGGTCCTTGGCTCTGTCCAATTCTTCAACTGTACATGAAGATGACTTCGGTTTATTTTCATTTTTTTCACTTGGCTCTCATTAAGACACCTAATTTTTACTCTAAAGTCCAATACACGAGCTAGATGCCTTTCCACAAGCAAAAGGACATATACAGGTTAGGTGCAGTCTAGTCAACACATTAATCATAATCTAGAGTGTGATACTGTAAATAAGTAGGTTGGAAGGTTTTGTTAGAGACGTGTAGCACGTTGAATAACTTTGCAATTTACACAGCTTTAGAATTTACAATTAGCATTAGTAATTTCAGAGAATATTTTTGGGAGTAATTCATGCATGTCCTTTCAAAAAGTACCTGTGCAGCCTTTAGCTGATTTAAGCACATACATGCATGCAAATATATGTACATACACACACACACACACAAGCTGCGTGCTCTTCTGAAAAACCAGTTGTAATACAAACCACACACGGACCAGACACAGTTCTTTTCAGATACTTTCACTAGCATTTAACACAATGCTTTTACATTATGCAAGTAGACTGCACTTCCCTTTGCAAAAGTACAGCAGATAGAACCAATTTAGGGAAACGAAATACACGAGCATCATTTAGGATACAATTGTAAGACGAATCATTAGAAAATTTCATCTCTAAAAGGTTCACAACTCTGGAAAAGAAGTACTGTCATCACAATGAAAATATTAAGCTTTCAAATAAATAAAATAATCTCAAGAACTGTGCAGTGACCGTACCTGGGAAGCATCTTTGTCCCCCGGGCAGCTCCACTTTTCAGAATCCCTGTAAACTCCTGTTGTGCCCGGCTGCCAACTCAGGTTAATAATAGCAATGAGCCATATTCATCCAAAACCACAAGACTGTCAGGTGACATATCAAGAGGTCTGAATTTAACTCAAACAAAAGACTCTCCATGCTGCAATGCAAAAAGGCTTAATCCTAGCAACAGGATCACAAAAACCACCTTAAAGCAAGCGGTTTGCTGAAGCACAATATAGGCGTTTGCACCAGGCTGCGCTTGTGCTGCCCTGGAGTTTCATAACCCGAATCCTGCCCCTCCATTCTGTTGCACAGCCCGGGGTTTCTGCTCAAGGAAATATCGCCCGTCTGCCCCGCTCCTTTGTCTCTTCCCGTCTATTGCTGCGGAGAAGATCGATCTAATTCACGGGAAAGCCAAGCGCTGCTTTGGCAGCCGCCGGGGCGTAGATGTCAGTCCCATCCATCCTCCTCCAGCGGACGCGATGGAGTTGAGTCTCATGACCCAAGTCCCCTGGCAACCGCGGCCGCCGTCCTGCACCTCCACGAGCCGCGACCGTCGGGAATTCAGCCCGCTCGGACAAGGAGGAGGAGGGGGAAGGGGGGCCAAAGCGAGGCGGCCTCCTTCCAGACTGCACCCCCAGCCTTCACATTCCTGGAAGCAGCGGGATGCCTGTGCCGGAGCCGGGAGCGCAGGCAGCGGGTGAAGCGCCAGCGCTGACAGCCATCATGTGACCAGCTGTCAGCGCGGCCACCTGCGGCCACCCCACCGAAATAAAGGCCTTCAAGTCTTTAAGTGCACGGGGGCTCGTCTGCACGCGGTTTGGGAAGGGGGCAGAGGCGCTGCCGCCCGGTGCGCGCCCGGTTCTCCGTGCATTCACAGCTCAGCGGGAAAAAAACCGGGGACCACCCGCTCCCCCTGCCCATCGGCGCGGATGAGAACAAAGAACGCACTGTATGCCGTGCGAGGGCTCGTCAATGGTACAAGTGAAGCGTCGGCAATACGCAGGACAATTGGATGGCGATATATAGGGTATTTTAGGGGGAAAAAAAAAATAAAAGTGAAATAATACCCAGAAAGAAATCCTGACCAACCTGATAGCTGTAAACAAGGTTGTGATTGCTCTTGTGGTGAGCCAGGCCAGGCTAGGAAGGCTGCCTGGTACACCACAGAAGCAAGGGGCTTGCTATTTAAAGAACTTTTTTCTCTAAATTGTGAGGGAGGAGTGAGAGAGATGGACAGGGAAGTGAAGAAGGGGCTGGGCATCCACAAAAGCAGTGTACATTAGAAGCCATCAAGTACTGTCACAGATATATGTGGGGGCAACCATTCAAACTATTAGTTTTGTATTATCTTTGGGCAAAGATCAAGACATACATAAAGGCAGGAGACTATAGTCCTACTACAGCTTTTTCAGCATCTGAAAATCTACACATTTTGCCAATATTTCAAATACAAAAATCCATTTATTATTAGGATCTCCTGTTCCTCTGCACCCCACAACACCAAGTTCAGGGCTATGGGCGACTCCACGGTACTGGGGGGGGTGAGCTCCGGCACTTGCTCACGGGCTCTGGCCCCCAGACCCAACAACCCCAACAATCCCCACAGCCCAGAGGATGTTTTGCCCTCCAGGGTGGATCCCACCCGAGAACACCGAGTTCCCTCTTCTGCTGCACATCTCCTGGACTAAGTTCAGGCAGAAATCCTCAATCTATTGACACAACAACAGTTTTACTGCTGACCTATAGGAAGGTACTTATTTTTATGTTTGGTGCTGGGCAAGTGTTTTGACACAAATGCAGTAAAACTAAGAAATAGATATTGGGTACCAAATTCAAACCCACTCTCTTTTGTGACCATTAATGTTTTATAGGAAATTTCTCATTTAGAAATGAAGAGCCGAGGTCCTGACCCCACACAGACATACATTATAGACGTGGCTTTTCATAGCTGACTAGTGCCAGGGAATTCAATGGAATTACTCAAATGAGCAAAATTGGGCATGTGCTGTTTACAGGACCCATGCTTTAAAACCAGATCTTGCCTTTAAGGCTTAAAATGCCAAGCCTTGGGAGTTGCGAGCAGTAACATTTGACCTCTGCTACCTTCTTGATCTAGTGCAAGGAATGTGCTGTGCACAGTCACTTTCTTTACCTTTCTTTACGCATCACCCTCTAAAGGTTACTGATGTCAAAAGTGACCTTTTTTTCTTAGACGTGCAATGGTGAGAAGTTCAGTGCAATGTATTATGTAAACCTTTATTTACAGGAGTAACATCTAAGGTTTCCATTTTATCTCAGGGTAACCTGATGCGTATTAAAGACAAGTGCTTTGAAAGCGGACCCAGCCTCCGTCCAACAACTGCCCAGGAAAAATACTGGAAGGAATTTCTCTTCAAATAGAGACAGACTCAAAGCGTACGGAGAATAAACAGTGCTTTAGCCACATCTTTGAATATTTATTGCTCGAGGAAGGACTTCATATCGTCAGTGTAGGTTCAATAACACTCACCATTCCCCTATCCAAGAAAACACTCAGGCCTCTTTAAGATTGAACATGCACCATCCTCTTCTCTAGCTATACAGTGCAGGCACAGTGAACATCCTATTTACTGATTGGAAACAAAGGAGATACATTTTCCAAAACAACGTCTGTTTCTAAAATTCTGAGGACAGCAAGACGTTCTGATCACACCGGTATGTACTTATGGTATTTTAAACCTGGGCCCAAGACCGCACTCAAATCCAAACCTACTGGCTGCCAACTGCAGACGCAAACCCACGCTCAGAGAAGGTTCAGGCTGCGCAGACACGGGGGGACATGGGGCGGGTGGGCAGAACCATAACCCCCCTGCTCGACTGACAGCCCCGCGGCCACTCCTCCTCGCTGCTCAGCTGCACTGTTTCTAGGAGGGAAAAATAAAAATAAAACCCCAAATGGGCCATTAGTTAGTAAAAAAAGCTGTAATTACAGTATTGGTTGTATTCCAGATGCAGCAACTTGCTTTTACCTATGTTGTGGAAGCTCTATAGAGCTTGCACCAGGCCCAGAGCATCATCTATCGTCGAAAAGTGTCTCCAGCTTTTTTTCTTTTTTTTTTTTTTAATTATGATATTATTATCTAGCTTCATAAAAACACGTTCGAAAAAGAAAGTGATCAACATCTCCTGCCTTAGCCCATCACCTACCAGAGAGATCCCGGGAGGGCACTTCAGCATCCATCCACACCCTGTCTGTGCACACAGGACCAGCCTGGGGATGAAGCACATCCCACACCAGACTGGGGCTGTGGTTGCTTCTTAAAAATACATAAGCCAACAAAATTCTCAAAATAAAACAGGACCAAGAGTTATTTTGTTCTTTCTATCCAAAGGCATTTTTCAAAACATTTAAAGGCTCATACGCACCTTTTGGGTATAAATCGCCTGATTTTAAAGGGAGGAAACAACAGTTTGCTCCAACCACAAGTTAAAAAAGTCATGAAATGATTCGTTTTTGTTCCTCGCTGCCTTAGTGAGTTTTTTGAGTCTTTCTCCTGAAAGAAGGCTTCCCTTACACATGTTGCAAATGCACCTAACAAAGAGCTAGTAGGCAAGCTAAGAAATATTTATTACTTCGTAATGCACCAAGGTAGGAGCTGGATGCCACACTTGACAACAAAAGAGAAAAACTATTAGGATTTTACTTGAAATCTGCCTAGAAATACTTGGACACCATTTCTCTACAAAAATACTCGCTAGTAGGATTACCACTGAGCTAGACTTCTAAAAAATGTGCTTTCTGCGCATTTTTGTATCCCTGCAAAAAAAAATATTCCGCTGACTTCCTCACTAGTGGAGAAGAAGAGTGCAGAGTGTTAAAGCACAAACCCTCTGCATACAACCAGAGCACGTACACATACCTGCACAAAACACAGCTATGTACACAAAAACCAGAAGCCCAGCCAAAGGTCAGCAAGAGCCAAAAAGTCAAGAAAGATCACTGCAGGCAGTCCAAAGGTTTTCCTAAAGTTAGGAAGGATTTCCTTTATGGATTATCCTTCCCTGAGAGGTAACTAGATTTTTAAACACTGAAAAAAAAGTGCTTTTCAGATGCAATTTAAAACAAAAAATACTAAAAAAAAAAATCAACAGAGAACCAAAGTTTCCAAGCTCTCCATACACAGGATTCTCAGCGGCAGCAAGAGGTCTCATGACTGGAACAATCTCTGTACTGGCGGGCGCTGTAAAGGAGCATCAGCATAAATGAGCATCTGCCCGGAGCATTCCTGGAGGGTGCGACATGGAACATTACATCTCTTTTAAGAAGGTGCACGCTGAGACCTCAGCAGTTTGACCACCCCTTCACCGTTGTAATTTTTCAAGTCATGATAAAAGATGCTTAAAATAAAAATAACTATCAAAGTGAAAATCTGATGCACGGTTAAGCTACTGGAACATCGGTGTTTGTTTTGTATCACATTTCCAATTGCAGTCTACTATAAATAAGACACCAAACAAACCTCTGTCATACCAACTGGTACTGCAAGACAACAGGGCATTTTCCCCCTGCCAAACAGTTATTTTATTGTGCACATTTTATTGTGCACTCTCGGGTGTGTAGAGTAGAATAATCTTTTGCTATCTATTAAAAATAAAGTGCAAATAGCTCAGTATTGTTTGTGTTTAATGAAAAATTTGGAAGAAAAAACATTCCAATACAAATTGCTTTTGATACATATAAACGGTTGTTGGAAATAAAGAATTTTCTGAAGTCAAACAATTATTTAGTGTAGCAGAAGTCGCTTTTTCCCTGCTTTATATTGTGTAATTCTGGAGATGTCTAGATAGATTCTTCAACCCTTAAATCCACACATAAAACTAACTTCTGTTTCCCGTCCCCTCTTCAAAATGCGAATGACAATACGATTCCCAGTGACACGCAGCATCTATCCCTGCCTGACACACCAGAGTTTCCAGTACACACCAAAGCGAACTTTGCCTGTGAAAACCAGCATCTCCGTTAGAGCTGAGCTACCTCTGTTGGGAATTACTGGCATGATAAAGAAGTGACTATTTCACAGTGCTGTAACACAGAGAACAAAAATCCGCTCACACGCTTAGATGTATCAAGTGCAAGGTTTACTGCTTAGGTATCTTAATGGTGACTTGCTGCTTTTTATTCTGGAGAGCGCTGACGTTAATAGATGATACAATTAAGAGAAAAAAAAGATATATTAATATGAGTCAAGGTTGACTGCAAGAACTCTGTTGCCGTGAAAATGAACACATCTTAGAGGGATCACTACAGCTCCACTAGTGCTATCAATTCTAATATTAATAACAAATCCTTCAACGACTCCTGATGTAACAAGAATACACTGGTTGAGGAATCCTGATATTTTCATGTTTTAGTAGACAAACATTGAATTCCCTGTATTTATCCCCAGCTTAAAGAGTCTTAAAGGTTTTTATTTTCATGCTCTTCCCAGCAACTGCAAGGACTACGGCAGTTTTTTTCTTTTTACACAAGCGAAAACTGAGATTCTCAATACCTTACTTAAGGAGATATATTAAAAAAAAAAAAACAAATAAACACAACACTGCAAGGTACATAAACAAATCGCTAGTGTACTCCAGCCATGCCTGACATGCCATGCGACTTCTGCGCCAACACTGAGTAAGCACATCCAAATAAGCGTGTTTTGTCGGATAGATATATCAAGACATAAATAACTTTAAAGGCTAAAAGACTAGAACGTAAACAGCTGCATTTTTTCACGCCGTGCTGTTTAAGCTGTGAGCTGTGCCGGGATGGGCGCTGCCGTGCCGGGATGGGCGCTGCCGTGCCCAGGGTCCCCAGCCCCTGCTGAGGCCAGGCTGTGTCTGCTGGGCACCTTCATGCCCGTGGATACCTTCAGCCTGGAACCACCGCTCCACGGAGCACCCAGCCCACCGCTAACCCTGCTGCCAGGGCACAGGGGCACTAAAGCCACCCACTACAGACCCAGGTGTCCGCTGGCAGCCCAGCGTGTCCCACTCGCTCCCTGGAGCCCACCGCTGTGTCAGGGTGGGGGCAGCCGTCTGCTTACGCTGATTAAAACATCCTGTAATACTTGTTTCGTGAGTTTCATAAGGGGAAAAAATATTGCCTTGGTGGCTGGAAGTCATACGGTACGAGCAGGCAGCATGGGGATTTGAGCTTTCCTTGGCTGTGGGCCACGTCCGTCTAATTGATTAAGGTGGCTGCACTTGTGACTGGGTGATAATTGAGAGCTCAATAAATCCGCACACAAGTATTTGCCACTCGGGGATGGAAAGCAATTGTTACGGACCCTTCATAATACACTGCAAGCAAAAGAATTACAGCTATTATTCAAAATATCAAGAATACCCCCAGACGACTCAGAACTTCCTTGCCCAACACTCACATTTTCAGTCAAATTACCGGGAGTGTCAAATGCATGAGGATGACAACTCCAAGCTTTCAGCTAAGTCATCCCCAGCACAAACTCCAGTCATTCCGATTTCTCAAGATTTTGTGCGGTACTTCCAGGTCTTCTCTTTCCCCTACCCCAGGTCTCATTTATCTGTACAGACACCATGGCTCTAGCTGAGGTTTACGTGATCTTTTTTCCCTTGGGGGTTTTAAAAAAAAAAAAAAAGGCAATGCTGCAGCTGTTCCGAGTTCCTTGGAAAAGGAAGACGACAGATGCAAGTAGTTATTCTCCAAAGATTCACAAGGATCAGTGTCTGAGCAACGTTTTACTCTGTCCCTCATGTGACTGTTTAATTAGGTGTTGATTCACTCAGTCATGAGACACAAGGAAACAGGGCTGCAAGCCCTCACGTCAAAGAAAAAGTAATGCCTGTTCTGCCAGTTTCTGTATTAGCAAAGCACAAAGGGGACATCGAGTTCTGAGAAGCAAAACTCATGTTTCCTTACCCAGAAGCCAAACCATCAAATCACTTCAACCTTTCCATATGAAAAAAAAAAAAATAATAATAAAAAATAAATAGCTATTTTGCTCTGGCTTTATTCCTGAATGTGAACAGGATTTCTTAGCCATCCTATTACCAAAAAGGTTTTTTTGTTATGGGGGCCGGTTGCCATAGCAACAGGCTTTTAAAAATATCAAAGAAATTTTCAGCACATGGTAAACCGATTTCACAAACTGTCTATCTGAATAGGAAAATCTGGCGGACAATTATTTATACACACTCAGTTCAACTGAGGTTTGACGTAGGGATAATCCCAAAATGCTGCTTTCAGTCTAAAGCCTGGTGTTGTAAAGGACCATGGTGAACTTGAGCTTGCTGTGTTACCAGGTCATTTATCAAGGCAGTCACATAGAATTAATGACGATCATTTTCCCAACGGCTACATTTTAGATCAGCATGTCACTAAAATGCATTAAATGCCAAAAGCTTTTTCCCTGAAGAATACTGCCTTGAACCTTCGATTTGTAACATGTTAAACATTGTGTGTTTGTAGTCTTACCCTCATTTGTGTAGATTTTACTAAAGAAAAAAAAAAATTGGACTCTGGATCAGCAACTTATTTAAAACACATGCCTAATGCTAAGCACATGAGCAGTTTCATTGGGAGCAATGAAACTACTTACATACTTAAAGTAAAGCACATGGCTTAAGCAGAGTGCTGACTCAGTCTTATTCCCCCCTCAGATTTCACCAAAAACCTGTCTCGGTTACACAGGAACAACTGCAAANGAGCAAGATGCTGGTGAAGTCCCTGGCTGTTGTGTGCTGGGAGAGCTGAGCCCAGCTGGAGCACTGGGGGGGTGAGCTCTGTGAGCCGGGTGTGCCCATCCTGCTGCTCATCCTGCTGCTCCGCCGGGCCCAAGCTGCTTTGGGACATCTTCCTTTCTGCTGGGGTCAGTTTGTTTGTTTGCTTTTGGGGAAAAAAATAAATAATAATAAAAAATAAATAGCTATTTTGCTCTGGCTTTATTCCTGAATGTGAACTGGATTTCTTAGCCATCCTATTACCAAAAAGGTTTTTTTGTTATGGGGGCCGGTTGCCATAGCAACAGGCTTTTAAAAATATCAAAGAAATTTTCAGCACATGGTAAACCGATTTCACAAACTGTCTATCTGAATAGGAAAATCTGGCGGACAATTATTTATACACACTCAGTTCAACTGAGGTTTGACGTAGGGATAATCCCAAAATGCTGCTTTCAGTCTAAAGCCTGGTGTTGTAAAGGACCATGGTGAACTTGAGCTTGCTGTGTTACCAGGTCATTTATCAAGGCAGTCACATAGAATTAATGACGATCATTTTCCCAACGGCTACATTTTAGATCAGCATGTCACTAAAATGCATTAAATGCCAAAAGCTTTTTCCCTGAAGAATACTGCCTTGAACCTTCGATTTGTAACATGTTAAACATTGTGTGTTTGTAGTCTTACCCTCATTTGTGTAGATTTTACTAAAGAAAAAAAAAAATTGGACTCTGGATCAGCAACTTATTTAAAACACATGCCTAATGCTAAGCACATGAGCAGTTTCATTGGGAGCAATGAAACTACTTACATACTTAAAGTAAAGCACATGGCTTAAGCAGAGTGCTGACTCAGTCTTATTCCCCCCTCAGATTTCACCAAAAACCTGTCTCGGTTACACAGGAACAACTGCAAACTAAAGACAGAGGATGATTGTATAAACAAGTATAACAAATTAATATCTATGGAATGAGATCCCGATCTGGCCTATGCGTACGTGATGCTCATTTATACCGATATCCCACCAGCGCTGATGATAGATACTCCCTGTGAATCAGCAACTGTCCGACACCACTGTGTTTGTCCCTTGTGACCCGAGCATCCTCCAACACCTTCAGAAATCCGATGCAACACTTGGCTCAATTCTTCAGCCTTTCTGCACACAGTGTGGTTACCTGGCTCCACGACAGCCCCGTGCCTGGGAGCCTTTAGCACCCCCTCGTAACCCTCACAACTACCAACCAGACGCTGGCTGCCAGGCTCTGAACCAGAAACAATTAGGGACACTGTCACAGATCTGCCAAATTACTTTAATGAAGCTCTAAGTGGACTGGATCTATCCAACAGCTGCTTTTCAGGAGGGAAGACTTCTCTAACGTGGTTCCAGCCCCCAGAGCGAACGTCCCTCCCTTACTGGCTCTACAAGTTAAACGGGCCCCTGTTTCATTTGAAGAAGGGAATGAGATCTTGATTTGCGTAGATATTGCAGGAGCCCCAAGACTGCTGTGAGGAGCCCAGACTGCTCAATTCTCCGAGGCAGGAGTCATGCTGCTCAATTGTTTTCCAAATTAAGCATGCAAAGGTGACCTGAAACTATTTCAGGTAGATCTATATAGAGCAGACAGAAAGGCATTGCTTGACTTTACTTTTATGTAACTCATAAGGACATCAGGACAAATAAAAATCAGATGCTTGAACAAGCCACATGGCCATACAACTTTATTTAATATCTGCAAAAAAACAGATTGCCAGAATAATGGAACAGCTTGGCACTTAACAAACAAATGCACTAAAACTATGAGGTTCTGAATACTTTGGTTCTCCAAAGCAGAAGAGCATTTAAGAATGCTTTTAGCTGTCAGCTAGCTAGTAGCCCCTCTCATCTTAAAGGAGCTGCTCAATCTTTAAACCAAGCTTAACAGAGTGGTTTGCAAGGTTTACAACAGGGTGCTTTGCTCACTGCCATCCTGAGCTCTATTCTCACATTGTCTGCCGTTCCCTTGTTTTTTAAGTCCCACTACGTGCTCACAGGCTTGAGTTTCTAAGAATGGCAGGAATGGAAAACAGACTGTAGGACTGCCCATTGCCCATGATGGTTCAACAAAACAAGCTTTTCAACACAACTGCCCATCTAAAGGGATTTTCCACTGCAGAACAGCTGAACTGGTCAAGTCTTACTGAAAACTCCGCAAGACAGGTACATAGAAGCTCTGAGCATCGCCTGAAAACAGACCTTATGTGTCTACATAGCTTTTCTTACTGTTAAAAGCTTGGTCTGCGATAAAGAAATTGCAGGTTCAGTGTGGCATGCCCTCCCCGTGTATCTGCACAGAAACTCACTCCAAACACACGCCTTATCATGGGACTGAGCTGGAACACACACTCCAAACCAGCGCGGCCTCACAGAATCAACAGAAACACTTGACAAAACCTACATTGTTCCACTGGGAGAGGTTGCACTTAATCTCTCTCATATATATATATTTAGTGTATGTTCAATAAACGCCTTTTTGTCAGTGGCAATGGATTTGACGAGTATGTAGTTCCAGACACCCCCAGCCACCAGGCTGGCCGGAGCAACTCCCGCCTGTCTCCTAGAGGGACCCGCTGGGGGCTGCAGCAGCACAAGCCATTTCTGACCAGCTCTGATGGGCTCAGCAGCAGCATTGCATCTTCTCTACTGCACATACCACAGTGTAAAACGAACAAAACCCCAAACTTACTGTTTCCTCTCATTCTTACGGAGTGGCAGACTCACTTTGCTTTCTCATTCAAAAGCATTTTCTTGCCTCATCTTTTTTCTCCCCATGAGCATCCCTAAGATGGGGAACTCGAAGCCGAGTGCTGCGGGTATCCTGCTGCGAACCAGTAACAGCACCACAGGAAACCATTGATTCTGCTGCATCAACAGGGAAGAAAGGCTCACGTGCAGGGCAGCAATAGCTGTCAATGCCACCAGGACATTGTGGACTGGGTTTTTTGTTGGATTTTTTTTTTTTTTTTGGAAGGAGCTGTTGGCAAAGTTATCGCTCACTTGGCTCTTCCTTTCCCCTCCTCATGCGAGCACGTGTCATTTCAAGTGACACAGCAGCAAACCCAAACAGGATGCACCCCACTGCTTGTGGCAGGAGGAGGAGGGGATAGCACAGCACCCAGGGGAAACCTTCAGAAAGGGGAGGCAGCAATGCAGGTCTCAGACAGGACAAGACTAAGAAGAAAACACAAAAATGGAAGGGAAAGTCAGCTGGGCTTTAACTCTTTTTTTCCTGTGTGTGTGTGCACGCACACGTGTGTAAATACCAGTTTCCAAAGCAGAGCACCAAACAACAGGGAGTGATGATGAGGGAGAACATTAAGAGACTCAGGGAATACCAAGCACAAAGAATCCTTTAAAATACATGCATTAAATGACTGCTTCCAACTACACCTGCACACATTATCTTTTCATCTTTCTGAAAACAGAGCAATTCCACTTTTTACTCATTACACTCACACCCAGCATCTCCAGCCGGAGTTTTAATTTCTGTATTTAGCAGCTGTCACTGTTCATGTTATACCTTCCAAATATTATAAAAGCCCAGTGCCGCGCTCTCCCTTTGCGTTACTGCTGCTACGCAGAAGGTGCGGCGAGAATGCCCAGAGCCCTGGCCCCTTCTCCATCCAGATCCACCAGCGCTGGTCTCCAGCTGCTCAGCACTGCACCAATGAACACAGGGAACAACCTTGTCTTGCGGACAAGAAAAAGCGAAGGAAAATAAAGATCACAGTTTTCACAAGTCTCTCAATTCTTTCTGTTGCTAGTATCTTAGCTTATGTTTATACAGCACCTATATACCCTTACCAGATCCTAACACAAACATCTTGAAACTATGGTTCTGATCTAAGAAGCAAAAAATCCTGTCCAGCGTTATATTAAACCAATTTGTGCCCGTCTACACAGTCTATGCATATACCTAATGTACTTATCTCACAAAAGACCTTACTAGAAAGACAACAGTCATGCATTCTGCTCAACAAGGTAGGGAGGCTTTTGCTTTGTGGTCTTCTGATGACTGTGAGTTTATTTGGGCACACATACACTCAGAGCCATGGAGCAAATGAAAGCACCTGGGGAGATTTTGAAGTATACATATACATGTATATAGACACACAGATAGATATAGATATAGATATATATGAGAAAGAGATCTGGGAGTGGGCTCTTAGGATCTCTTTTTTCCCAGCATAAATATTCTCTAGCAAAGCTCAAGGCTGCAGCACTGAAAGCCTTCAAACCCCACCGAGTTACACTGAGGATGCTCAGCACTTCATAGGACTGTGACATGTTGTATTTGCCTTCATTTCTATGCTTCTCTTATTAAAAAAAAAATAAATATATAAACAATCTCTTGTCAAACTCCCTGTTTCCTGTACATTTTGTTTTCCTCTGTTTTCTCCAACCATACAGATGAGTACAGTTGCCATTAGTGAATTTTACTTTATCTTGCATGGCTTTTTCTCCAGCGTGGGTGTGGACTTATGTCATCTCTTAAGTGTAATTTAGCTGATTTGTCCTGCTGGCTACTAATAGAGAAGACCAGTCTTTAAATGAATACATACCAAATCCAGGTGGGGAAAAACAACCAACCAACCCAACATCCAATGTCATACTTCCAACCCTATCTGCAAAAGTCTTATACAACACACAAACCCAAGCTATCCAGCAGCTGTGTGAGCATTCTTCAATTGAAATAGAAAACCTGATGACACATTTTAAAATACATACACTTTCAGACTAACCAAAATAATTCATTTGAAGATAAGTGCACATAAGATACTACGACAAAAACCACTACAATACAAAGCAAGCAAATTAAATCAGTTTTATTCCAAAGTGGTATTTTTGCTTATATGAAAAAAAAAAAGTCTGATAAAAATGTCTGTTTATATAAAGATATAGTTCTGTTATAATCTCATAAGAATTTATTTTAAGTTACTTTGATTTTTTTAATTCTATACTTTTTAATTGTCTGTTTTGAGGAAAAAAAAAAAAAAAGAGGTCATGAGTTCACAAGAAGCATCTCTTCTATGACTTGAAAATACACATAAGAAACCACCATGCTCATTTTCACAGCTGCTTAGCCCTCCATGCTGTCAGTACAACAATTTCCTTTCCTACTAAGAAAGGAACTTCCAGTAAGTCATAGCAGCTGAAATATGTTTAAGTACTGAAAAAACACCAACCACCTTTTTCTGTCCTCCTATTTAAGTCATACAGCAGAATTTGGGCTGCCTTTAAACAGAAACACAGCACTGCGAGCCAGTTCAATGCCTTAACCTTCAAGGCATTTCTTTAACTCTGTCTTTGGGGATAATACAGTTATTTTTCCTGTAGGAACAAGAAACCTCCGGCAGACTTCTTCCTTAACAGCTTCTCAGATGTTCAGATAATGCCATTCAGCTCGAACAAGCTGCTGAGAAGGAAAGCTCAGCCTGTGCTTTGCAGCCTCTGTTCCCTTCACACACAACCACTCATAGTTTATCATCTGTACCTATTTTTCATTAACACCTGAACCAACAGCATTTTTCTACCCATTTCTGGTATTGAGTTTTATGAAAAGGAGTCAACCAACCACTCAGCCAACTCTCCAAAGGGTAAGAACATTTTCTAGGTAGGTCTCCAGAGGGGCAAAAACCCCAAACGAGAATCTCGTTCCTGTTAGATAGTTCATTTCTTAGCTAACCGCTCACACGTGCTTCCTTCTGACTTACCTCCTCTTTCATAATTCACCCTCAGACGTGGCAAACTGAGCCCACAGTCTTTGGAGGCCTGTTCTTCCCTTGGGACAAAGCTGTACACGGAAGGTGTGAGGCAAGAGAAACGTGGGTATGTAGAGGATGGGTGTGTATTTTAGTACCAGCTAGAACGCAGAATAATTCAGCAAACAGAGATTTTGATATTGCGGTATTCACAGTAGTTCAGGACTAGACTTTCTTGTGGTCACGCTACAGCTGTTCCCTGAGCAAACTCTGAAGCCACATGCCTACTGTCATCTTCCAATGTGCTCATACCCTGCCTGTCCCCATGTCTCTTCCGACATGCCCGTTGGAAAGAGCAACACAACAAGGTGTAGCCAACTACTACTGGGCAGGAGGCACCCAGCAGCATCTGCAGGATTTGCACTGAAGTTACAGAAACTCAGCTCACTCAGACTTCTGCTCTCACATTCTCCACCACACACAACTCAAGTCGATCAAAAGGTTTAGAAATTACTAAGAGGGGAGCACAAGACCGAGCGCAGCTCTGGTTGAGCCACCATTTCCAGAGGTACTGAGGCTGAAATGAGAAACAAAGCGAGCATATAGCAAAGGAACGGCTCCTATGGGCAATGCTTAAACAAAAAAAGACCTTCTCTCTCTCAAAGTGGAAAATGGCACAGGAACTGAAGCGAAGATACCGCTCTGCCTTAAACAGGCACAATGCCAGGGCCTTGAGTCAGGGCTGAACCGAGCTCTAAGTTTCTTCATTTATCAACTAAAACAGATGGCAGAGAACTGTAATTTGGCTCCTGTTTCTTTCTAGTTATATATCACACAAACTGAAAGGGTAGAGGGTTTGTGGTGCTATTAGAAGTTTTATGTTTTGTTGACATTTTGGCTGGAGCAAGGGAAAGATGTTTGAAAACGCTGCTAATGAGGCCCACGGAGATCTGGAGAAGTATCAAATATCAAGAACGCGCCAGGCACGAACAGTACCTATATTAAAGGAAATACAATTGTTTCTGTGATGTATTTTACTAAGTTTAGGCCAAAATCACTGCTGCTGATGTTGTGGAAACATCCTGGAGAAGGATCAGTGGTGTTGGATGGACCATTTCCACACTTCAAGAGCGCTGCTTTCAGCAAAGGTCCATGCTGGTGTTGCACCCCACCACGGAGGCTTGTTGGGTTGGTCACTTGGTCAGATTGAAGCAGACAGAGGGTGTCTACTTGTTACCAAGCGACACCAGCATCAATACAAAGAGTCCTGCACCTATACAAAACGGGGGTTTCGTTCAAGGCTGTAGTTTCAAAGATAAACACACAAAAGCTGGAGGATACCCAGATTATCAGCCCAAAACCATCAAGCAACACTTTAAAATAAAGAGGTTCTACATGTAGTCAAACTGCTTCGGTCCAAAAGTTCAACGACATGGTAAGGGCTATGAAATTACTTTTTCAGAAAAGACAGAAAACCTTGTGCAAACACATTGTATTGGTGAGTGCATGCTACACGCACGCACTGTTAATATTCTACATGTAGCTTGCGTAGTATTTTGTGCTGCAATTCACATGTTTGAACAAGTTTCTCTGAAGTGTACTGCATTCTGAATAATAGTATCTACAGAAACTATTGGTTTCAGAAAAGAAAATGGTTGTAGTTCTTACGCAAATGTGCAGAATTACCTCAATTAAAAGCTTCAGTTGAGCACCAAGCAACAGCACAATGCATTGTCGTAAAAATAAATAAATCCTTTTTAACACAAAGGCTACATAATAACCGTTCACACTTCTACAAAGCACAACACATTTGGGCAAGTATTTTTAGAAATTGGTGATTAATCCTGCAGAGAGGACTGCCCCTTTTGAATGTAATTGTTACGGTCACATTCCTTAGGTGCAGCACAATCACATGTATTTTGTGCAAATGAGTTTTTTCAAAGGAATATTTCCCATATATGAACTTTGCTACTGCTCGGTGTAAGGTGGGGTAGCTGGTGCATTAGCAAGTCATTTACAGATGACTAAAATTACTTCCTGTTTTTAATGGGCATAACTTTTTTTTTCCTCCAGCAGGCATTTTATAGATTAAGCTTCTCTATCTATACCACAAATGCAAAAGTTTTCAAGTCCTCAGAGACAAATTCTGCTCTCAGCCAAGCCTGGAAGCCCAGCACAACCACGCTGTGGATTCACTGGTGCAACTGAGCTCTGCATTTTTCCTAACGTTACTCACAAACATGTGATCTTGCAGACATTCTGCTCCAGATGTAGCAACAGGAGGGAACACAGCCGCTGAGCATGAAACCACCGTGTGCGTTACTTTCCACTCATAAAAGACGCCCCTAAAGTGGTCACCTCCAGCACGCAGCCAAAATTACAACACAAGTTTTGGGCTCCAAGTCACACTGGTCCAGTTCATTCCAGAACAGAAGCCTGAATTCATCCAAGCTGTCACCAGGAGCATACGCTAACTCAGAAGCATACACACAGCAAAAAACAAACCCCTCTGAAAACACAAAGACGATCCCTCAGTCAGCCTATAAGCAAGGTTTACAACCCAAGTCAGGTAAACGCACCTTCAGTCACCAGAAAATGAACAGTGGAATTGTTTCGGAAAAGGAGAAAACCACACAGTAGACAAACAGGTACATGCACCCCATGCTCTTGGGACATCTTCATGCCCCTATGACTTCACCTGGAGAAGAAGAAAAAAAACCAGCACCCCCAAGTTTGCAGAAACACCTTACAACACTTGCCAGCGTAACCCAAGCATAAAGAAGCATTTTTACTCTAGTATACCTACACACACGTTTTTCAGACGCACAGAAACCATAGCAAGAAGTCAACACACTCCTTCTGCCCCAATGAAGAGCATGAGCCAGCTCACCCCCTCTCCACAGAACAAGCAGAGGAGCAGGGTCTGTCTCAGCCCTGTTGGGTCAAGCCCACAGGGAAGAGGACAGCAGACACCCATGGCTTCCAGAGGGAAAACTGCCACACACGCTTGTCTGGCACGCACCCTTGGAAATACAAGAAATACTCCCAGTAAAATCAAAGGATTCACCTGATCAGCTGGCAAGACCCAAACTAGTACGTGGTAAAAAGGCACCACGTGATTCACTCGCTTCAGCCTCTTCTCCAAATGACTTCTAACTTAGAGGAAGGAGCTGAGAAGCTGGAAGGGGAACTAAGAAAGTGGCTGTTCCAAGGGCAGATGAGCGAGGCAGGAGAGCGCAGGCCATCCTCGGACCATCCTCGTGATGCCCACCAAGGGCAGCGCGACCTCGTGATGCCAAGTTCTCAAGTCACCACAAGATCGCAGCCAGCATGGGAGATGCTATAGGAAAGGGTGACCCTTGAGCTGTGTCCTAGCTCATTTTGTATCTTCCTTCTAAAAAAGTTGGAGAAAAAACTAACAGAGGGCTTATCCACTCCAGTGCTGGTGTTCCCTGTTCCACAGGCAGCGGGAAGAAGCTGAAGCAAAGCCCTAACGCAAGGGCTGGCAGGGCACGTCCTCACCAGGGCAGAGGCACAAGCACCCCAACAGTTCTCACAGTATTTGGTCATTCTCCGCATTAGCGTGCACCTAGCACAATGAAGGAATGATCCAAGTTGATCCAAGGACGGTCCTTGGACCTGACACTAATATGAGTAAATAGCTATCACCAGCTGGACCCTCTGATTTCAGCTCCTTCAGGCGCCGTACAGTCGGAACTCGCAGCAGTGCCTTATTCAGAGCTCGCGTTTAATTTTCAAGGAGACGCTGGATCTTTTAGCAGCAACACATGCCTACCTGGAGAAGCACTGGGAGACCTACAGAGAGGTGTGATGGAGGGCTCGGACAGTGGCCCCTTTGCACAATTTCTCAAAACCTTCTCTGTGCTCCAGAGGTGCTTACTGGAATCTATTAATGTGTATGTCCCTGCTTCCAAGATGAAAGTTGACAGAAAGCACTGGAAGGTACGTAAAAGCTCAGATGACAGGAAATGCAAAACAGAATTTGGCAAAAAGTACTTCAGAAAACAGCAATATATTTCAAAATACACACCAATGTCATCACAGCGATAGAGAAAAACGCATAAATCAAAGTGAAATATTTATTAAAACTTGCTACACTCAAGCTAATGAATACAACCAAAAAGCCAAAAACTCTTCCAGAGATATTACAGAAAAGATGGATTTTTTTTTTATAAAAAACAAAACCAAGGAACATTAAAGGGCAGATACAAGCTTAATAAAAACGTAAGAATATTCCAGATGTTTAAGAATTTGAATAGTCTTTTAAAAATATTGGACAAAAGCTTTTTAAATCCATCAGATAACTGGAAATGATGAAAAGTTGGAGCTATTACAGAATGAAGTCCAGCTAAAGCTCTTTTTGAGGATAGACTTTGAGTTAGTAAAATTCCAGAATTTTTACGACTATCAGCGAAAGACTTGCAGAATGCCAGAAGTGAACAACTATCTCAACCCAGTATTTCACTAACAGCACTTGCTTGCTGTGGAAGGTTAATTCAGTAAGGATTTTGGCAGTGTTTTTGTCAGTTCGATTGTTTAAGCTCTCTCTCAAACCTCAGACCTGACGTTACTGTAGTGCCCAGGCACCGCTGGCTCTGAACTCCTCTGCTGTCTCATGGAGCCCTTCCTTAAAAATGGAAAGCAACACGGCAATCTGTGGTGGTTACCCCTGCTCGGAGCCCAGGAGGAACAAATGCAAAACAGTCCCTGTAGCAATACCACAGCATTTGCGTCACCAGCGCCGGCCATCTTCAGAAATAATGCGAAAACTTACCAAGAAGTTTTGTAGGTAAAACTTTGACTGGAAAAATCAATGTATAGACAACTTTCACATTCCTCCTTCACCTTACTCCAGCCTCCAATTTAAAAAGCCCCCAGCTACACGTCATTAGATGTCTCTGAGCCTCTTTGCAGTTTATTTCAAGAAATTAGCTCTCGTTTCAAGATGCAATTACGCCTTTGTAAGAAAGCATATAGCATTTTTACTGTGCAGGAACAATAGCTCTGCAGAGGAACTGGCTTGTGAAGCATCTTTGTACCATGCTACCCATTTCCAACTCTAGGTTTATTGCAATTCCCTTGATGAATCCTGCTGCCAAAAATTATGTGAAACGAAACAAATCTCAGGATACCATTTAAAGTCACTGCCACGGAGAATAGAAAGAGTCTGGGCTGAGGGGGGACGCTTGCCTTGGCAGATTTCAGGAAATACTACTTTGCAGCCAGCCTTATGCCTTTCATATCTCAGGAACCTGGCAAGCTGTTCTCTCAATAAAGGTGCAGCACATATTACAGAAAGACCCCAAGAAAGCACATTTCCAGGATGACCAAAACCAGCCTTTCCATAAATCAGGAAAAGAATGTTTAAAGTTATTTAATCCTGTACCATCCGACTTGGAAAACTCCACTTGTCCTTGGAAATACCCAGCTAAGCAAAGCAAAGCCCCAAAGGAAGAATGTGCCCAAAGATACTCCTCACCGCTGGTAAGACTCAAAACTGGAAGGGGTTCTTTCAAGCTTGAACAATCACCACACAGCTGTACCTCTACAACAGGTGCTTTAACTAGAGCAAAACAGAGTTTGCAAACATCGGTGGAATGCCCCTGGGGGTGAGATGGTTCTTTAGAGCTCAGTAGATTAACAAAAAAAAAAAAGACACACCAAAGCTTTTATTGAGCTGTAGTGTAAGAAGAGCTCCAAATTAATAACTATCCCCAAGCTAGGTGGGAAAGATGTCTAGAGACACAAGGGAACAAGCACTTGAACTTTATACAGAAGATGGAAAGAAACACTGAGTTGCCCTCCTACATACAACCCCAAAAGGTACCAGCCCCACCATTCAGTATTACAGGACCACGCCACTCCCTCTGCAATAGATAACAGTGCTCCCAGCCCAACTACCATCTCAACAGCCGCATTCTCGGCAGGAGCTCTGCTGCAGTCCTTACAGCTGTATTTACCACTGGAAATACTGCCTACACAGCTTCACAACAAAGACATAAAGCCCAGACCTCTCCGTAATCTACTGAGCTTTGGGCTCATTCTACTGAGCCTGTTTTGAAGAACAAAAAGATGGCTGAGTGATCAGTGGCTTAGCAGAATTAACCCTCTTCTCCAAAGCACTCAAGCAGACCCCTAGAAACCCCTAGAAGAGAAACTGGTATGGTAATGTAAACCTGCAGTGGAATACTTAGTGTGCCCAGGTAACATTTACCAGAAACAAGTGGCTGCTTCTGCTTATTTTAAGGAAGTTTTTGTAAGATTGTTTCCTTTTCACTGGGGAAATTGATCAGAAAATTCTGGAAGAGGGCTCATTTAACTGCTGTTTAAAAGTGTATATACATTTTAGACATGTACAGCACATAACTCATGTGAACAGCTTCATGTGTTTTTACAACAGTAATACTTTGATCCTAAAATTCTAGAAAACGACATACCTGAAATCTCATATTGCTCATGCTGTAGCAGCCTGGGCTGAGCTCTCCCGTCACCAGCAGCGCCAGATGCCAAAATACGGCCAAGAGCTCCTATTTATAGTAAAAGTTCCCCGCAGGGAAAATCCACTCACGTGAGTATTATTTGTAGTAGACAGTGGGTACTCCACACCTTGGAACTTGAGGGTTTCTCTTTTCTCCAGAATACTTAGAGGTGTTTCTGTGTTTCCTGTAAACAGATTTTACCACTAAAATTTTGAATATTCTTGCTCACTATGGGAATGTCGAGCTGTACCAAGAGATTTCAGTCTAAGGGCCAAGCTGGCCGATTGCCCTCAGTTAAACTGAAGAGCTAAATTGCTAACACGTAGTGGATCTATTGTGATTTCCTAAGGGTTCTTCTGTAAAATAAACTGCTCATATATTTTTTTTTAATAATATATATATTAAAAATATGTCAAACTGGGACATTAGCAAATACCAGTTGCTACCTTACTGGTCACTTCACCAGAACTGTTCAGCTCTAGTTCTAAAGGATTTTTCACAGTCTGGCTAGACCCAGACTCATAAAATTTCACACACGCACAGCACAGAAAGAGATCCTGGGCAGGAAAAAACAAACCAAACCAAACCAAAACCAAACCAACAACTCAACAAAATATGTTTCCCCTGAAAAGTATTATTTTAGTTTTGAAACAGTGTAAGCTCAGATTAAGTAGAATTTATGTCCTGGTAAATTTTTACAATAAGCCTGATAGAAATGCAAAATACATTCATAGTAAAAAAAAAAAAAAAAAAAAGCATTAAAATAATCCTTAAATGTTCTGCTATACTGATGTCACTGCCAGAGTAGCTGAGCTTTTCTCTCTAAGTATTTCCAAAATGTATTAAGAGAATTTATGGGGGTTTTTTATGGTTGTTCTACACAGTCTCCTCAGCAAGAGGACCAAGCTTTCAGAGTGAAGACAGTGAGAAATAACAGTAGTCAGAATATCTGGAAAATGTTCTGTTATATAGGATACAAACAGCTAATAATACATGAATCCATAAATATAACTTTGCCCCAATGAAACTGATCAGACTGTTGCCTCCAGGTTTACTGGAACCAGGAACCATCTAAATATCCAGAGTACTTGTTTCCAGTTTCTAAAAAGCCAGCTGTAATAAATTACAGTCTGTATTTTGTGTATTATTCAAAAGTTTCAGTGGTAACTGATAAAACCATACATAGTGAGGATTAACTAAAGATTTATCCCCATTTGGAAAACGAAAGGAGTCATTAGGCAACATGCCTAGAAGGCATCTGTATTAGTCTTCAAAAAATAACATGTGGCTCTTCTAAGGAAGAGTCAGGTCTCCCAGCCCCCCCAGAGTCTTAGTCAGAAGAGCCGCCAGCCTCCTCCAGGGATTTTATACCCATGGGTCCATAAAAAAAATAAATTGCAAATACACTAGTTACCCATTGACAGCTCACATCACAGACTGAAGCAGCACTACATGAACAGATGCGGCTCAGAGCAGACAGTGTGACACATCTGTTTGAAATTTCACGTCCAGGTTGGCACAGAACGATGCAGGTGAGGAGGGAGGAAGAGGCCTTGCCAAGTACTCGCTCTAACTCTGCTCAACACAAGCACGATCCCCATGTTTCTGCCACAGGGCCTGTCCTGCAGCTGTTGAATTAACCATCGCTCTACAAATCCATCACTAGCAAATGTCTTAACAGAGTGGAAAAGGAAAGGCAATCAGAGCAGTCCCAGTGCCCCCTCCCCACCAAGGGGTCTGATCCCAATATCAAGCTGATTTAGAAAATAAGATGATGCAGACAGCATTAAACCATTTTGTCTCTTGAAAAAGGAACCACCTTTGCAGTAAATACCAGAGAGGTGTGTGAGCAGCTGTGACCAGTGTCTGCAAAACGTGGTACCAGCAGTTAAAGCACTGGATTTCAGGTAGAGTCCAGGAGCGTGCCCCGACTCTTTAAAGACACGCAAAAAACCTCCCCCATCAATATTCTGTGAAAACTGTGATGCTTAAATTACTGCAGATACACTCTTAACCACCTAAATTGCTAAATTGTATCACTGTGATTAAAAGGAATATGCTACCACATGAAATTAAGCCCATCAGTCAGAGATCTCCCTTTACAGAACAACCCAAGGGCTGATCATTTGTAGGTAATAAATTTGAAGGCAGTGGGTGGGAGGAGAGCTTTACCGCACTGTTAGAAGTGTTTCAAGTGCATAACTTACTAACGAACCTGACTGTGTTTGCATCCGAGCCACCAACTCTGCACTTTAAAATGATTTTGCAGGTTACCTCTTCACAGCACCGGCCAGGACAGGCACTGCCGTCGCTTCCGAGCGCGACCATCACCTGCTCGTGGAACAGCGCTTATTTTACAGCCACAAAAACTACCTGCTCCCAAGCAAACCCCCGGGGAGGCGCTGGCTGATTTCTAGGCCCCGGCGCAGCAGCCTCCAGCACAACCTGTCCCCGCAGCGGGGCCCCGGCCAGGGCAGCGAACCGGAGCCGCCACCGCCACCCGCCGAGGGCTCCTGTCACCCCACGGCCACCCGCCTGGGGGACAGAGACGGGACCCCGCAGAAGGGCCGCCTGTTCTGCCTCCCCGTGTTGTGCTGGGCACCTCTCGGCGGATCCAGTTTTGTTGCGGTTAGAGCGTGACAAATTTCACGAGAAACCCTACACCTCTCTGGGCAGCGGCCAAAACTTCACGTTTTCTCTGCCTTTCTTCCACGTTTCTG
This sequence comes from Pampusana beccarii, assembly GCA_013399365.1. Taxonomy (NCBI): domain Eukaryota; kingdom Metazoa; phylum Chordata; class Aves; order Columbiformes; family Columbidae; genus Pampusana; species Pampusana beccarii. Next base: position 559,501 of record VWYH01010685.1, read on the forward strand.
AGGTGGGTCCCTGCGGACCGCCAGCCGCCCGCTCGCCTCCCGGGGGAATGGCGCCTTCACCCCGGGCCGGCCCGCAGCATCCCCGGAGGGAGCCGCGGGGGCCCGGGCCCCACAGCCTGCCCGGGGTGGGCGGCCGCCGATCGCCACCGGGAGACACCGACAAGAAGGCGGCGACCGGCCGACCCGGGGCTGAGTCCCGCTCCGCGGCGGCAGCCCGGGGCAGAGGGGCCGTGCTGAGGGGAGGCAGCCCGGGGAGGGGAGGCAGCCCGGGGAGGGGAGGCAGCCCGGGGAGGGGAGGCAGGACCCAGCCCCGAGGAGACGCAGCCGGGAGGGGGGGCAGCGCGGCGGCCCCGACGTGGCAGCCCCGGGGGGCTCCCGTCCAGCGCCCGCATGAGGGGCCCAGGCACCTCATCGGCCCCGGGGCTCCGTGACGGGGACAGAGCCCGGGTTCGTGCGCAGGGGGAGCCGCGCCAAGGGGCCCCGCTGTAGCACGGGCGGCTGCCGAGGGGGAAGGGGCTGCGGCCGAGGGGGAAGGGGCTGCCGCCCGCTCTCCTCCGGGGCAGGGCAGGCGGCGGAGGGCGGCGGGGAACTCGGCGCAGAAGTTTGGGGCAGGGGGAGGAGGGCGGCCCCGTCCCGGCTACCTGAACACACAGTCGTCCCGGGCGTCCCTGGCCGGGGAGATCAGCCCGTGCTTCTTGTTGAAGAGCTTCTGGAACAGGGTGGGAGGCATCTTGGGGCGCCGCCGCTGGCCCCCGCCGCCGAGGCGCTGGGCTCCGCGCAGCGCCGTCCCCTCGGCGCGGCTAGTTCCGCCCGCGCGGCTCCATTCGGTGTCACAGTCATATGACAGACATTAGTCACCCGCCGCTGCCAGCAGGGGAGGGCGGCGGGGCGGGCCCGGCCGGGCGCTGCGCCGGCC
>VWYH01010685.1:560505-575621 GCA_013399365.1 Pampusana beccarii
GGGCGCCGCGGCCTCTCCCGCCGGGGAAGCGGCGGCCGGCGGTGGGGAGCGGGGCAGCGGCGGCGGGGCGAGCGTCCAGCCCGGCACCGCCTGTAGCCTGAGGGGCCGGGCCGCTCCCCGCGGGCCTCTGCGGGGACCCGGGACCGCGCAGGGGCAGCAGAGCCCAGGTGTTTCCCCTCGGGGCTGGGCAGCGAGGGGCGGTGCTAACACTGCGCTGTTCTGTTTTGCTGCTTCGGAGGGAAGTTGAAGACACAAGCAGCAGAAAGGCGAAAAGAGGTCAAGATCTGGGTATCAAATCGTTGCTGTACACAGCACTTCAGGGACAGGGGGCTTCTCTTACCCCTAAACCTAGAAAATCCAGCTCTGGCCCCCTTTCTTCCACCCGTGTACCTGCCTGGGTACCTGAAATGATTCAGAAATGCACTCAATTCAAAACCTACACAGAAGGTGGACCACATGCATTTGCATGCAGAGGAAACCATCATTGCAAATAAAACATTAACAACATCATGGAATAATTTTGTTTGGAAGAGACCCTTAATATCATAGAGTGCAACCCTAACCTCTCTCTAGCACTAAACCATGACCCCAAGAACCTCATCTGTATGTCTGTTCAGCCCCTCCAGAGATGGTGACTCCACCACTGTCCTGGGCAGCCTGTTCTGATGCCCAACAATCCCTTCCAGAAGAAATTTTTCCCAATATCCAATCTGAAACTCCCCTGGTGCAACTTGAGGCCATTTCCTCTGGTCCTGGTGCTTGTTCCTGGGGAGCAGAGCCCGACCCCCCTGGCTCCAAGCTCCTTTCAGGCAGTTCAGAGATCAGAAGGTCTCCCCTCAGCTCCTGTTCTCCAGGCTGAACCCCCAGGTCCCCCAGCCGCTCCCATCACACTTGTGCTACACATAATACCCAGCAGGTGAATCCAGAGCAAACACATAAGCAAGGAAAAAAAAAAAAGTGTGGTAGACTTTATAAAATAATAAAAAAAAAACTTTGCATTTTTGCAAAACTCTTTATTATTAAGTATTTACATGAGAGAAACACTGGTAACATTTAACAGTCTCCTTCAATGTCTCCCTGTTCGGAGACAACAGTCCTAGAAGTTTAATTAAGAACTGACAAAACTGACTCATCTGCTTTCCCTACAAAATGGAATTAAACTGAAACAGACTATGATGTAAGATTAAATTAAGCAGATTGTTTTAGAAAGGCGTAACTTAGGGCAGCTGTAACATATCTATATAATGGTTCCTCCCAATCAGCCATCTGTAGGAACTTTGTTATTAGCCTACTAGGAGTTGAAGATAATTCTAATGGAAAATAGGAATTAATGTTTAGATGCATCTTTTTCCTCTTGTTCTGTATGGAAGATACACCTGCCTGCCATACATTTACAGATGACAAACCTTTAAATCCTTTCACCCTGCGAAAGCTTCCTAGCTTCAAGACAGGCATGTAAATTCTCTGAAATATAAAAAGTCCTCAGGGAACACTATGAAAAAAAAAAAAATGGCCAGGATATACAATTTCACAATTTACAGCACCGCAGATTTAGCTAATCTCAAGTACGGCACAATGCAAGGTGCTGGAGTCCCTTGAAAAGTAAATATTAACCTGTTCCAAACCCCTAAATTAACAGCAAGTGATTCTGCTAGGCTTGACTGACATACCTTAACCAAGGGAGTGGAAGATGGACAGTCAGAGAAAAAAAAATGGATAAAAACAAGTTTAATCATCCATTTTCTTGGAAAAACCTCCCTGTAGGTAAATCTTCGTACCTACACAAAGAATCTGAATTCCAACTTAAAGCTCCATTCAATATGCCTTGTCTTGGGCCCCAAACCTGTCCTGTCTGTAACTAAAGCAGAACCATTTACGTGTAACAGCCGGTACACGTACCCCGATAGCACTCTGGTGCAAGAAACATCTTTTCATCGTCTCTGAGCACTTCAAGCCAAAGGTTCCTAGGATTAGACTTCAGGTAACAAAAAGAACTGAACGGTGTTAATGAAAAACCTCTTACAGATTTCTGTATAATACACTTACTAAACATGCACCTACCAAGCACAATTCCTAGTGACGTGTTATCACAGCTCTTGCACGGACTGACTTGCTGTAAGAGATTCCACTCAAGCCATTGCGGCTTCCTCACGTCTGGGCTGTGACAGAGCAGCCCTATGACAGGAACAGATTTATCTCTTGAATCACTGCACAAATCAGCCCTTCTGTCTGATCCGTTAACCGGCTGTGACCCATAACCTTTATCCACTAATATGGAAGAGCCCGTTTCCACTTTGAATGAAATGTTATGTAGTCATTCTTCAGTTTAACACCAAAACATGGGAAAATGCCTTCCCTTTGAGAAACACAGAACAAGAGCAGATATTGTTACAGCCTCCAAATGAATAAAATTTCCTTCCCTGGGGCAGAGAGCTTGCCTAGTAATTAATTACACTTTCTCCAAGAGTCAGACAAAAGATGAAAATAAGAAGCAGCGCTTTCATAACTGAAGGGAAGGACAAGAGAGATTGTGGTTCGTTATACTTCTGTCCTCCTGTATCGTCTCATCGCATCAAGAAAATCAAACACCAAACTTGGCAATATTCAGGCTACTACAGCCAACTCCAGAGTTACTTGCCATATTTTCTTCTCTTGTATTCTCCAGTTAGTTTGTCATTATTAGCCTGTCTCTTGTATAGAAACTACAAAATGGTTTGAAGCAAAGTAAGTGTTTTTTCCTAGGGCTCTTAAAATATCCTTACAATAAACACCTCTTTTATTCTGAACCATCCCATACTCGAACAATCATACCTTAATAGATACAGAACTTTCAATTTTGCTTAAAGCACATCAAGGAGCTCACCTCTATCTCCTAGGGGCTCTAGATTGCATAATTACCAGTGGCTTGGTATTTGCAAGAACAAGGATATTGATAATTAGAAGTATACTCAAGAGGACTCCAAGGAGTTATTGGCAGAACTCATTCTACTAATGCTTGAAGGAAAAGTAACGGCATCATTTTTAACCTTGAGCCATATTGTATGTTTATACAATACTTGTTCACAGACTAATCCAGCTGCGTGTATTTACACTTCCTTCTACCCAGAGCAATGGGAAAAGGCTCAGGGTCTGAACTTTCACAGGTATTTTCAAATGTAGTAAAAACAATTACAGTTGAGGATTTTCTAAGTCTTCTTGACATGCACTTTTTGGAAATACAGAACTATTTTCCAGGACATGGATATTCTGGGTGATAATACCAAGAAACAAACTCAGACTTCAAGAGGTTTGGAAAGCCATTTTAAAAAACATTGAATAACTTCCTTTATGTCTACAAAAAGAGTCTGAGCAAGGGGTGTTGTAGGGAGAACACTGCAAGGATCCAAATTACTTCAGCCTGCAGCGAATTCAAGTGGAGAAAAACTCTGTACCTGTCAGTGTTTTCTGAGGTGTTTGGCACACCACTGAAGAACGACCTTTATAGATTAACAATCCACAAGCTGAACGGGAAGCACTGGGAATCTAACCTCTGTGCCAGGTAGTGTAAGCAGGAACCTGAAAATCTAGAACGCCAATATCCAGCTCTTGAGATAGTTCAGCTACAATAAGATTTTTTTTCTACCCCTGTATTCACGTAAGGTACCTACTTCCCCTGCACAAGTCTGAAGCCACTAGAAGAAACTCTAAGTGAGATCAGTGATATTACAAAATAACCAAGACGAAATGGGAAGGACTCTGAGCTGACAGTGGATGGGTACTGGATGTGTCTAGAATGGCAAGTGCTGATCACAAAAATCCACCGTGCAGTGATGGGAGGGTGAAGATGACCTATATTTGTATTTAGAAATCAATTTACAGCAGAACACACAGAGTGCTGTGCCTCCAAAGTTCTGCAGACCTAAGCGCTCAGGGAGTTTAATGGTGGTATACTATTGATTTCTGAGTCACCAAGAGTACGTGGATGCTTTACACACCCATTTTCAGGACTCGCAGTTGCCCTTATAAACAGTATTAACACTTCTTAACTCAAGTAGGGGTCACACCTTTAGATGCTAACACTACTAGAGAAATCTACAACTATTGGCACAGCAAGAGCGAAAAATATTTCCATTAACGCAACTTGGTTTGCTGTTCTCAAGTCACACTTTTGTTTTTTAAGCTGAATGAAGAATCACCTTTATGGAGTCCTTACAGAGAAATGCCCACAATAAGATCTGGTTGCTTGTACAAAATAATTTAATATTAAGTGCTTGAGTAAAGTATTTGCAAGCTTACTGCAAAGCATCATACTAAATTTCCAACAATGTATACGCCAAAAAGGTACGGCCATTAATCACTGGTTAGTATTTCTGTTTCACCTCCCTGCCACAGCAGCAAGACAGTTATTTCTTCTGTTGAAATCCCCTGCTGAAATCCATAAATCTCATCTGTGTTCGCAGCAGATCCAATTTTTCGTGCTTGTAATAATATCTGCGGAAAAAAGTGGTAAGTTAAATACCATCAGTAAAGTGGCACATCCTTAAGTGTAAGAGAAAGCTCATTGATCTGACAAGCTGTTTAGATGTTCAATAGATACCTGTGCTATCACGTGTTTGGAGGAATCTGAATCTTGTAGGTCAACTGCCAGTGAGAAGAGAACAATAGTTTTGCGTGTTTACACTCCTAATGACAAAGGGCATCACCTGAAAGACCCCGTGAGCAGAGAGGAAAACACCCAGCATAAAAACCCACCCCAGCACCTCTAGGCAGTCAAATTCCTGATTCTCAGGCTCCTCTAGAAAGGCAGCAACAAAACCAAACTTGTGTTCTGACACCACCACTTGCCGATTTCAAAGATCCACTTGCTATCAAGTACAACCTATGTTCTGTATTACCACAATTCTCTCGAGCACATAACTTAATATCCTTGTCATCCTTGTTCTTTGTTCTGTACAGAACCATCACATGACTGTCATTAATTAATACATACACACTTAGAACACTTCCTTGCATTCTAGCTGCTCTATGTAACTCCAGCTATAATAAGGTAGGAGAGTAGTTGGACCGAGGAAACTGCAATTCCATTGAAAATTTGTGTATATTCGGTATTTTTGAAAGTGATTATGCTTATACAGTATCTCTGTATTAAATTAAAACAGCATACATAACAAATGAAACTTGCAAAGAACTTGCAGACTTTGTAAAGAACTCCTTTAAACTTAGGAAGACATATGCCATCCAGTGGCACGCTGAGAAACTTCAAGAGAGATGGGAAAGGGAGGAGACTTCACCTCTGGGGCAGTGACGGAATAGTTTTGTCCACAGTTCTCATTTTTGTTTAACAAAATCTAGGAAGTGAAGAAAGGAGCTTCCCCTATGCTAAGTGGAAAGGAGAAAAGAACAGAAACCTTCAGAAAGAAACTGATAGTCTTTAGAGAAAAACATACCCTAGTACTTGAACTACTTTCAGAGTGAAAAAATACTGGATGCTAAAGAGCTCAGTTTAGCTGAGCAACATACAAAACACACCCATGGCTGAAAGCTGAAGTCAAGACATATTCACCCTAGAAATAAGGCACAGGATAACAATTTACTAAACAAGCTGCTGTCTTTTCTAGGGAGTCTCCATACCAGTAAATCTCAAAATTGTGTTTAGGGGTAACTTGAAGAGGTGCAAACATTCGCAGAGTTACGTGGTAGCACCTCCTGGCCTCAATGATCCAGCCTATGAAATGGCTGGATTGTGTTAATTCCTATGCTGATGATCCTTGGAGGAGAAAACGATCATGTAGTTTGTTAGTGAAGTGCTGTTGCACGAGAACACTGTTAAGTCAGAAATTTGAAGTTTTCAGTGTGTTTTACTCTTTAGCCTTGTGATTCTTCCAAATATTCAGACTTTAAAAAAAACCCCAAAACCAAAAAAACCTTTAAACACTGAAATAGCCAGTTCCCATCTGCACAGTGAACCCATTCTATATTTGATTACCTTCGGGCACTCCTTTGGGAAGGCTGAACGCTTGTGTGTTAACTGGAGTTTGGTGAAGGCTGGGAGGCCTCCGGCACGGCGAAGCCCTGACAATGGAGCAGATTTCTCGTCTGCCACACAGAGGCTGAAAAGATTAACAACATTTCATTTGCATGATTATTTCCATTGAAGAAATAATCTTCTAGGGAAATTTGAGATGGCATGTAGATTTCAAGGGATGTCATTAGAAAAGATTTAAGACTACCTGTGTGTATTTAACATGCTACTGAATAGGGTGGTAGAAATGTTCAAAGCTTAAACATTCTCTCCAGCTGTTTGTAATACTACAAGGCTTAAATATATAGTACATTACATATTAGCATACTAAAACTGGATTTAAAGAATGCAATAAAATTAGAAGCTGAAAAATATTCTTTTCTTCTGGACTTTGAGGAATTATTTATTTTTCTGAGCTCAGAGATGCAGGAAAAATTTATTCCAAATTTACATATGGACCTGTGGTATTCAGGAACAGGTCTTCCCCAGGTGAGGCTTTGCACACTGGTGACAAGTGAAGCTACAGCTCCATCAAAATACAAAACATACAGCAATAACTGCCCAGTTAAATAATTGGCAACAACTCCAACTGGCCAACACTTGTTGGCTCATGCAAAATACGTTCTATTGCTTCAAAGATATGATTCAGGACTCCAGTGATTCCGGTCTGCAGCCTCCAACAGATGCCCAGTATGTCTTCCCAACAAATAATCTGGTGCAAAATGAAGCAGTTTTTCTATTGTAACAGTTTCCCTTTTTCTAGGGAAAAAAAAAAAAAGAAAAAAAAAAAGTACTGTTTGCTGATTGGGTTTGGAGCTGCAGCATGGAAGTGACAGTGACATCACTTCTGCTCCCGCAGAGAGAAGTGGCAGTTGTACACAACCTCTACTGACAAAGAATTCAAACTGGCATTTAAACACCAAGTTTGTTTGCATCTAAGTGGTAATGCAATTAAGGCTAGGGGGTGCTGCTTTTACATTAGAAGATATCGTAAAAATACAAAACAGATACCTTTTTTTTGGTTATAGTTTGTTAACTGTCCAGTTGACTGAATTTAACATGTAGTTGTGCAATTCGCACTGCTGCAGAAGCATAGCCAGAACTGGATCGTGCTGTGCGTAACAATTTGTTTGGTTTTAATAATTTTGAAAAGTATCAGGGCACTCACATCTCGCCCTGCAGGCTGAGCAGAACCAAGATTTTTTAGGACTCCGTTTTCCTCCGTGATCAGCAAGGTGGGACTTGTTTGCTAAACAGAGAATAATTCAGTATCAGTTTCCAATTCGTTGCTGTTTATTATTAGTCCTGCAGTATTCCCCTAGCACACAATACTATTTATAATGACTCCAGTTAGAATTACTAATAGTTCTTAGGGTTTAGCTAGTGAATTCCTGTAATTCACTTTTTTTTTTGGTCTTATGCTCTCAAAAATTGAGACAAAGAATCAGTTTACTGCAGCATCTACACGTTTCAGGTCCCCTTCGCAAGTAGGGGATAAAGTACTTTCTACCACCTCTCATATTTAATTGTCACTTTTGTCATGATTCAAAACTCTCGTTTCAGTTTTATGCCTTTGCTAATCAGCAGGACACAACGGGAATACTCACCACCACCGCATCTGTCTGTTTGGCTGGCAGTACTTCTGCCATCAACCCCTCTGATCTGGCTGAAGTGTTTCCTGGAGCATCAGGCTGACCTTCTCTGAACACATTACATTTTTTTTGTTTTTCCTTACACTTCAGCCACTTGGGTTCAGCAGTCTGATTGTCAGGCTAAAGGGTGAAGCAATTAAATGTTGTGTTACGAAGTGAATCTCTGTAGCATGGTAAGCACTAACAAAGAGTCCCACTGTCATACTCGAGCTCTGCACAACTGAGTTGGTACCACTGACACGGTTAGTCTGAAAACCAGCGAGCTCAGGGGCACTCATGACTATTTCTGCTGTCAGAGGAAAGCTACAGCTTCCCTCTCTGCTACTGCCCGCAGGCTCCCTTTCCAGGGAACCACTACACTTCTAGGTGGAGTCCTCCACCTACGCAAGGAAGGAGCAAGTCATCCACATTACAACCTGGCTGATTTATCAAGGATCTTTCACCTTTCTTGCCGGTCCTAACGGCGAAGAACAGCGCATACCCGTTTTTAGGTCTGGAGTTCTCTCTCTTGCAGCTGTAATTTTACAGACTTTTTTTCCTGTGATAAATTTCCAACAAATTAATTAATTTTGAGACAAAGACCACAGCTACTCTCCAACCCGTCTCTTACAGGATGGTTTTCAAAGAGGGATTATTGCAAAGCCACCCATGTAAACACACTTCTTCCCTTCAATGTAATCCTCATCTCCCTCTCCCCACCAAGGCTGCTTCAATCCTCTCCCTTTCCTTGAAGAAACGAGGTTGCTCATTAATCTGATGTTCACCTGGCTATTCACTGCTAGACGCACACTCTGTGGGAGCAGAGCAACTGCATAATCACAGCAGTTTTGCCAGCAGCAATTTCTGCTGCTCTCACAGTCCAAATTCAGCAGGGGAAGATTCTGCGGTACCTGGGCCACAGCCAGAACTGCATCAGGCACAGCTCAGAACTGCAGCTACAGGAGGGACTTCTCCTAGTAGTGGTGGAGCTGATATGAAGTAAGTTCAATAAGGAGCGTGACACAAACAGTTCTGTTCCTGGGTAAGGTAAATAAGAAATGCCAATTTTCATTGAGCATCACAAGTGACTAAATGGAAAAAACACAGGCTGGGGGGATTTTTTTGTTTTTCTCCTAACATCTTAATTAGAACTAAGTCTTATTTACAAGGAAGATTTTCAATTCATACTTCTAGATACCATTGAGCTTAGCCTGTGCCAAGGGAAAAAATTATGTTGTGGAAGCCTGGTTCTGATATTCTATCATCACTTAAGTTTGGGTAGAATATCCTGTTGTCTCACAACTGCTTCAGATCATATTTTACCTGCCACAGTAGTTGAAACATTTAATGATGAACTGTAATTGCAATTCGATGGTCTCTTTCTAGGAGAGGAGGAAAAAAAGTGAACCACTATTCTGAATGAATGTTAATGTTCAAAAAAACCAATGTATAAGGAAATCTTAGGAAGATACAGATGGAGAGAAAACAGGTAAAGCTCTTCTAACAAATATTGTTATTGAGTTACTTCATCACACTTTACAGTTTTTTGATAATTTATCACCAAGTCACACACCTTATTCTGAAGATACTTGCAATTTAAGACCTACAGAACACATTCAATAAAGTACTCAGCACTGAAGCATAGTAGGACAGAACATACTTAAAGAAAATGCACGGAAAAAACAGATTCACAAGAAAATTCAGAATGATTTGTATAGAGATCTGTAACACAGCAAGAATGGTATAAAAGACTTTATGAATGGAAACATCTGCATGTAAGCCTGAAGACAGCAGCGCAAGGGTTAAACGAAAGGATACTGCTCCCAGAAAGACACTCATGTTACTCAGATTTTTCTGTCAGGACCTGAAGGCAGAACTATGATGAGACCCTTCACTGTGATAAAACCACAGCACACGTGACTTGTCAGCAGAAAACCTGGCATCCTAACAACCGGAGGATGGCATGAGGGTTGCAGTAGATCACATACACAGTGCTGCTTCCTGCTAGACACATGTTCCAAACAAGAAAAAACTGACAACAACAGCAACTTGGCCCAGGATTTATAAAGGCTGAAGTCAGCAAGATTCTGAAACAAAGAAGTGCTCCATAATAGCTGATGATTTCTAAAGAACATGAACGATCTGCCCCAAACCAAATTTGGTCCTGGGCAAGCACAGAATGCCAGAGACTTAAGGAGGACTTGACAGCAGGCGCCCCTCACACTCTGCACAGGCAACCCTGGCCTGACACACGAGGCACGCGTCTTGATGCCAGTGACCAACTGAAGTCTGACAGAGTAAGGGCTGTTGGACAAAAGCAATTTAGAGATTTTGTAAATAAATATCACTATCCCCTTCCACAAAATCCTTCACTGAGTTTTCTTACATTGATTTCCCTACAGCTGCAAGACCAAAACAGAAGTCTATAAGGCAAACTCTTACCTGACTTAATGCACTGGTTTCAAAGTTAGTGAGGACACAGGTAACTGAAACTCAACAGAAGTGTTTGCAGGATCAGAGACTTATTCATACTATCTTACTTATTCATACCTATCTTTTAAATATAATTCAAAAGAAAAAACCTGAACATTTAGGTGCATCAAAGAGTCTGTATTGCAGATTACCTTCTAGTGTATTGGTCTTGAAAATCCTCCAGTACAGGTTCTAAAAAACATAAGAGCTAAACTTTAAAAGAAAAAGCTGAGCAGACCAGACAATTTTTTAGTACATGCTAAATTATAAAGCAAAATATTACAAGCAAACACAGACTACTAACAGGGAGCTGTTCCCCATTATGCACACATGCCTTAAATTGAACGATCACTACTTATTTCATGCAGGTTTGTTGCACTACAGTGAAATTTGTTTATGCACATATTCGTAAGTATTGTAGAAAAGAATTACCTGATATTGGTGAAAAATTTGAGATCCTGGGTATCTTATCTATGGTCACTGCTTTGCTGGAGTCCAGGAGAGTAGAGTTCTTATATTTGCCAGAGTCCACAGCATAAAAATTACTTCTTTCTGGACATAAGAGATATAAATACAAGCTTCTTATACTGAAATTCATTGAGTTATTAAATTTGTGACCAAACTGAAAGCAATCACATTTGCAAGACAAGAACTTCAAAGCAAAGTGAAAGCATTGTCTTGGCTCAAACAGCCGTAGAGAAGTTTGGGAGGAATTTGACTCAACGCAGATTTGTTGGTCATCCCAAATAAACAGCTTCTATCAACAGCAAATACTTTAAGTTTACAAAACAAAATTACACCAGGATCTGACTGACTCTGGATTGGGGAACCAGATACACAGTCCCCATGTTCAACACAGGCTGGCTGATAGCAAAGGTCCAACCTGGTGAGTCACAACAAGAGAAGCCACTAGTCTTAGTATTGTAGATAGTACCCCCACACTTTCTACATCACATAAAGCTCAAGAACACCAGAAGTCTCACCTGAAATATTATCTCTAAATGTTTCAGGGGATAAGCAACTCCTCAGGCTGTCACTAGCACCTGTGTTATAATCTGCAGTTGAATCTTCATCTAAACACTGTAGGAGAAAGGTTGAAACACCTGTGGGAAGAGTCATTCCTGTACCTAGAGAAAGAGACAAAAAAGGCAGCGTGACAGATGCACCACCAAAAAAAAAAAAAGTACCATCTTACACAAACCATCAGGATTTCCTTCTCCGAGTTTCATTCCTGTGATGAGCTACATATTGTCAAGTCAGTATCTTATACAGATTCATAATACAGTTAAAGAAACAAAGGACATCCTAAAGCCCAATTTACACTACCATAAGCTCATAAACAACACCTTCCTTGCCCAAGGCTCACTAGAAATACCTGAAGACTTGAGCCTCCAATGAGGTAATTCTTGCACAGGTTTGTTTTCAGAAGGACAAATTATTTATCATGCAGTACAAGAACAGCACACTGGTACTTTTACAGAAATATAATTAAAATTATATAATGAATTTTACATTTAGTTTTTTAAATATATAAAAAACATATTTAATAATATAACGTATCGCCATTACACTCACTTGAAGTCACTTCAGGATTTTTCAGAATTTCTTTACTTTCAAAGTTGATCATCAGGGATTCCTAAAATTAAATGACCAACACAACCAACCTGAGAAAACTGGACGTAGACAGAGAAATGCAATTAAATGTATTCTTACATTAGCAGATACTCAGAAGCTTATTGTCTGGCACTCTACCACCTAAACATGCTATTCACCATGTAATTTGTAGCAGGGTCTTTGCAGATCTGTTGCATGAATGATGCATGAAATCTGACTTATAGTTCTGAAATTCATAATGAAAAGCGAATCATTTGATCCTACAGTCTTTGCTGGATGAGACTTCCAGTGAGAGCATACTGATGTCAACTGAAGTGATGCGTGAGATTGCAGTGGAGTACCGAATTGCACTGCCTTTAGATTTTTATTGTTTTTAGAGGCCCAATTAATGCTGCTCACTTTGAGAATCCTAGACCATTTATATAATTACAAACGACTGTGTTGTGCACATAGTATATTCTATGAAATTAAGCATTTGCAGGAAATGTAAATAATTGGCAGACTCTAAATAAGAGCTAATGTTTTAAAGAAAAATAGTGTTACACCAGTATCACTTGAGCCCTTGGCTGTAGCAGATTTTGGTTCCAAGACACCTGGTGAATTATTTTCTTGCCATTGCAGTATTAACTTTCCTACAACCCTTCTGCTCAGTCACCTCAAAATACTTTGCTCCAGTTGTACTACCACGAGGAAGAGCACAACAGTGGCTTGCCAAAGGTCTGTGTCTGAACTACAAGCGAACAATTCTCTGCAATCACAGTCTAATGAGATATCTTCCATACAACACAGTTGCTAACGGCCTTTCCTCATTAAGGATAATTAGTATTAGTGTTTTCCCATGCTACCAATAGCTCCAACAGCTTTTATTCTGGCCAAAGACACGAGAAGATATCACCAAAATACAGCACCAAGTTTAGGCTGAAAAACGTGTGCGCACATACACATAACTCACAGGAATATCTACTTTATTAGAAAAAGAATTTAACATTTCATATTTCTTTGATTTAGCTTCCATAAATTACTAGTAGATAAAGAGCACAACAGCATTCTCACCTTCAGTGATATAGTGCTTTCTTCCATTTTCTCTTCTTTTTTTTCCATGTCTGTTGTTTCTCGGACATTCACTTGATTGCTGCAGTGGAAGAACAGAGCTCAGCTCGATACACAGAGCCACACTGCTCCAGAGGAAGGTGACAAAAAACTACAAAATGTGTTTCCGAGGTGCCACCAGTCTGACAAACATCAGTGGACTGAGAATTCAGGAGGGGTATCTCCAAGAGACATCTCATGCAGACAAAACAATATAAATTCTTAGCTAGTTTTAATAATGTTGTATTTGAATGAGTTTTAACAGACCTTTGACTGCATGAATGGCTCACTTGGCTGACTTCAAGATTTTCTTTAATCTTCGGTAGGCTTTTCACACTGGACCTTCCCTTCAGGCCTAGAGAATAATAAGTATCTAGGTCACTAATTTTTGTTGTAATATTAGAATTTAGATTATTATTTCTAACGGCACACCTTTAACTGTTCCCCCTTTTCCACACCCATAACAATTTTTGAACCTATTACCACAAACACTGTTAATGTCTGAATTGGTTTATTATTTTTACCTAAGCTCTTTTCAAGCATCATATCAACAACACACACACACAAAAAAGAGACTTCAAGAAACACCCAATGTGTTTTAGAAATCTGTTGATTAAAAGGAAATTACCAAACCCAAACACAACCACATTTTGAAAGTGACCTTTACGTGGGTGCAGAGTAATTGGAGTATAAATCAGATTTAAATGGAGTTTATTAGGAGTCTCCTAAGAATTTCTACATAAACTTGTCCTCAATGTATATAATCCCAAAGACCATGATTGACACAGTTACTTAGGAACCAGCAAATTTCAGAGACGTATTTTCTTATCTAAAACCCACTTTATAAGTTGTTTAGGTTTGTATTTTATTTTCAGTAGCAAGCAGCCAGACTTTCTAGAGTTACACGTTTGTGACAGTAAGTTAAAAGTGCATCCATCCCCACACCAAGGAATGGGTCTGAAGTCCTGCGTTCCCCAGCACTGTCCAGAGCCCTGTCCCAGCCCGCCTGAAACTCCCTGGGAGTTCAGGACAGACAATGTATGAACAAGACTCAACCCAGGTGTCATCCCTGTCCTCTTTCTCCCAAGAGTCTGTAAGTATGAGGAGCAAACAGACATCAAGGCTGTGAGTTGCACCCACTCAAGTACATGAATACTAAACACCTACCAGAGCACAAGCCAGCAGAACAGAATCAATACAGAATTCAATTCATCATATCCTGTAGCAATACCTTAAAGTCTTACATTTAAATTACCAAGATCGGTGTAGGACCAAGATCCCACTCTGGTCTTCCCCATTTACTTTAGCAAGTTCTGCTATTACTGTCAGCCTCTACCTGAACCCCACACTTTCCCCTCTGACTGCATTTTTTTCCTTTAAGGTCTCAAATTCTTAACTCAAGATCAAGGAACAACTTCAAGCAACTTTTTCAAGTATCCCCTCAAAGGTGGGCAAGGGTGTTGTGCCATTTCTAAAGGAATTATTAGACGGGGCAAGGGGAAAAAAGGTACCTTACGAAAGGAAAACCCCTTTTTATCACTAACAGGTAGAACGGAGGAAACGGTCCCGATTCCAGATCAGCTGCCTGCTTTCCCCCCGCCGTACGGGATATGGGGAACAACAAACCGCTCCCCAACCTCACACAGACCAGCTCAGCTGGACACAAACGGCGAGAAACCCGACGCTACCCTGCCGGGGATGGATGGAAGGGCATTTAGCGGATCACTATTGACACGAACCTTCCCCGGAGGGTGGGTTAACCTCACCCACTCCTCAAACTGCCATAGAACACAAGTATTGGACTAAGCCCAGCGCACAAGCGGACGCGCAGCCCGGTGCTGCTCCCGCCGCCCGCCCTCACCGCGGCCCGGCCGCCTCTCCCGGGCCGCCCGACACCGCCCGGCCCTTCACCCCGGGGCTACGCGAGCACGGGCGGCGGGAGGCGAAGCGCTTACTGCCGGGCTCCGGCCCGGGGGGACCCGCGTTCCCGAAGAGGCGCCGCCGGCATGGCCGGGACACACCGGCCCGGCTCCCGGCCCTGCCCGGGGGAGCGCCCGGCAGCGGCGACGGACGCCGCTTCTTCCGCGGCTGCCGTCTGTCCTGGGAAGCGCCGTGCCGCCGCGGCCGCTCCATGCCGGGCCGGGCCGCCTCAACAGCCCCTGAGAGCGGAGACCAAACAAGCGGCCGCCCTAGGGGAACAAGAGCCGCCCCCCCGGGCGGTGACCCCCTCAGCAGCCCCGCCCGCGCCAGCCGCCCTCCGCCCCCAGCGCGCATGCGCGGCGGTCCCGCGGCCGGCAGCAGGGGGCGCC
>VWYH01010685.1:576015-614803 GCA_013399365.1 Pampusana beccarii
GAGTCCTAGGGGTGTGCGGGTGGGGCGCATGCTCCGGGACACCAGGTCGTGACCCACAATGCAGAAGAAAAATACGGCCTGCGTCCCACGGCCATCAGAGGGCTGGGAGAGACCCCTTAGCAACAGCACGCTCAGCCACATAAGGCACCGAACTGTACAAATAGGGGACTGCGGTGGGTGGGTTTGCACTGTTGGTAGAGCAGAGACTGCCCGGCCGCCCAGCGCTGTTTTGCCCGTTTGCCGCTTGCTTCAGTAGATACGATTTCGCTTTTCAACAATTTGTCTCGGCTTATAATTCCGGCTACACTTATAGCACCCACCCCTTGAGATATTTATCTCGTTGATGACATCCCCTCTCAGCTTCTCTTCTCCAGGCTGAACAGACCCAGCTCCCTCAGTCTCATGACAAAGACGGTCCAGACCCCTCATCATCTTCATAGCCCACCGCTGGACTCCCTCCAGTGATTCCTTGTCCTTCTTGGACTGGGAAGCCCAGAACTAGACACAGTGCTCCCGTAGCTGTGAAGGCAGGGAGAGCTACTTTGCCCTGGTGCCCTATCAGCAGGCAAGCGGGCTGAGGAGTTTTGTGTTGAACGAGTGTAAATAAACATTGAGGGCAATTCTGAGCTGGTGGCGTGGACGGGCTTTCCTGGAACCAAACACTGCCCACCAGCTTCTGATATGAAATTGAAGTGCATCGTTGCCCATAAATAATCCTGCCTGGTCCTGCTCCCCTACTGCTGGCCCTTGCTGCATGCCGCTGCTCCCTTTCGCTGGTTTTGGCTAATACACTGATAGATTTAGTTTTATAATATCACATCTCACTGCCGAAATTGTGTAAGTTATATTCCTGTTCTTGATCAGACTTCATGTTTCAACTTACCTTGAGAAAGCAGAGGAAGCTCATTGCTTCATTAACACAAAAAATTTGAGATATTTCTTCGGCATTACAGGCTTTCCGAGTGAACAGAGAGATGCAAGTGCATGCAAAAACTGGAATAGAGACTGTATGCTTTTAAACTTTATTGTTTTAGACACATAGTCTGAAAAAATACTATGCATTCCCAATTGTCAATTCATGTTAAACAAGCATATATATTTGGTTATATTATTATTGATTTAAAATAAAAAATGAAACCTTTACAGAGAGACTGCTGCATCTTCAGAGAACTTTGCAACTTTTTTTTTTTTTGTAGAAGATTGCTAAAATCAATCTCAGGTTCCAATATGCCTTTGGTCATTATTTTATTTTTAACTGTTTTTCTTTTTACAACACGTTTAGTACAGGCACGCATTCTGAACGACTTCATACCGACTGTGAGGACAGAGTGCTGGAGTAACAACAGATTTATAAAAGAGCTTTTATTGTATGTCTGTCCAAGAGAAAGCTTTATGAGCAGTTTTGAGAAACATGGCAATTTAATTCTTTACAAAAGTCCCTGTAGATGATTATTTTATATACATGCTAATATACCAAAACTGAAAAATCTTTAATTACACTTAAGATTTATTTTTTTTTTTACACAAATACATATGTTTTCTTTTAACCGCTTCACTTTCAGTTGAAAATAGAATAGGCAACACTTACGAAAATGCCTCATTTGTTCGCTGCTTGTACTTCGCTAAAATACATAACAAAAAGCTGAAATGAAGTGAAGGGCTTAAAGGGGCTCTAGATGCCTCAGAAAACATTTTATTTGGAAACAATTCCAGGGTTCTAAAGCGTTTCCCTTCCCAGAATACAAGCATCCCGATTTCTCCACCAAAAATCAAAGCCTCAACTTCAGCACTGAACAGGAATAAAGGTGGTGCAGAAACCATTGAATGTGCGAAGTACTGAAGAATGTTAACTCCAAGAAGAAACAAATATCTAATTCTGACATATATGTATTTTATTTTCCTCCACAGACAAAACCAAAGTGAGCTAAAGATAAAAAAAACCCCACACAGATAGAATTGCCTCTGAATAAAATGCTTTTCCAAATTTTCTGTAAGGCATCGAGAGGTATTTAAGTAATCTGTTACCATGCAAAAATAGTATATTCTTTCCCAGTTTACATTCATCTTGTAGCGGTTTATTTACATATAGATCAGCAATTTGTGCTTTAACACATGGGAAATAAAAACTTTTAAAAACCTCAAACAAACAAATAACCAAAACACCAACCAACCAACGCCCTATAGTTAATATTGTCAGATTATTTTGTTATATGCAAGAATTTCATATTCATGGCAAAAATGACACTAGACTTTACCGATGCTGACGTATACTTCTAACAGTGAGGACAGATTGCAAAATAGTACTTTTATCCATAAACAAGTCACCATCTGTCTCACCTGATGTGTTTTATCCTTCAGATGTGCCACTCAGAACGGAAAAATGTCGTGTATTTCCTGCCAACGTGGGCTCACACCTGCCTGGTACAGTTTCTGCTCACACTTGTGCCATACATCGAGAGAAAAAAATATAAAATACATAACTAAACTATGTTTGCCTCCTGGAAATGTATTTTATTTTGGTTTTTATGTACGAGCACTGGAGGCAGTGTCCCAGTGATTTCACAGGTGTAGCACCAGGCCCAGGAAGAGCCTCCTGTATTTAAAATGTGGGAGAACGCAGCACCTTGTCCTGCAGCCTGAGCAAGGGAGAAGGTGCCAAACTGCTTTGTCTGACTTGGCTGCTCAAAAAACCTGTGGTTTTGGGACACTGAGTGACAGCCCCATCGCAGGGGGGCTCCAAGCTGAGCTGCACTCACATCAGTGGGCTTGTTGGGTTTGCCTATTAATTAATGGTGGAATGAACCCCCAGATGACAGTGATTAGTTAAAATCTGTCACCCTGATGCCATCAAGAAGAATAGAGCTCTTTACAGAGAAGGGTAACTTGCCTTGATATTTGTGCTGCAGCACTTGAGTTCCAGCTCTTTCAATAAGATGAATATTATAGTTTAATTTTGTATTTGGTTATATTGAGAAAAAAAAACCACCAAAACAACAACAAACTGCTTATTGGCACAGCCCTGGGGGTTTTCCCTTAGTGGTCACAAGTGTTTCAGTTTAAGAAATCTCAATGCAAAACAAACGTTCCTGGAATTTGAAGAGAAGGTTGGTTGTGCCTCGCTCATGTGTTACACATGTGTTCTTTTCAAGTTTAATCTCTTACAACATCGTTATAATTACAGCGAGAGAGAGTGACCTGCAAAGGAAAATCTGATTACACAAGAAAGCGTTAGAGAGAGCATTTAGTTTATTTATACAGCTTTTCACAAGTTCTGAAAGTATTCGTACTTCTGGTGTGATAACACAATTTCTCCCGAATTTTGTATCATCCTAGTGTGGTCAGTGCTGTATTTTTTCTTTCTTATTCTTTAGGTGTTCATATCTTTGGCTCTAGTGCATCTGACATTTTGCATCAAATACCGAAAAAGAATAGAGATACATTATTCAGCATTATATACTTTAAAGTAACAGCTGTCTAAACCATAAATAAACTCACATTGGGATCTTCCATACTTATACAAAGTTCAGTTATCTAGAAAATCTGGTAAACTGAAATCATCTTATCAGAAGAATAAATTAAATTCATGGGGTAGAAAAAGGTTAGTGGAAAACAGCTTTTCTGTACTTATTTAGATGACTATTTTTTTATTTTAAAAGTATGTAGCATTAAAACAGGAAATTATACTGAGAATAATTCTTCATTGCTTTGAAGCATGCCTACAGGATGACTGGGTTTTGGCTGATACAAAAAGGAGATGAACTAGACTCTGCAGAGACGAAAATCTTGTATGACTTGACCTAAAGAGCCAGATTTTATACAGTAATTCCTGTCCTCTGTAGATGTGGCAGACGCAAATTCCCCAGGGATATTGTTGCTGTGTAGACGGTGAGAAATGAATGTACGATACCATCGGATCACAACAGCAATATTTCTTATTTGCTTTGGACTGATATGAGTCATTGCACTGGAATCAAATGAGGAATCAGGCGCAAAAAGGGATTCAGACAAATCATTCCACATTTGATAAATCAGATCACCATGTTCTTTAGAAGAGTGATTATGTGAGCTGATCAGTTTCCTGTGTATCATTTTGTTCTGAAATTGCTGCAATAAATCAGTCTTCATGTAATGCTCATTAATTCAATTTATTTCATTTTGAAGCGTGCAATGGAATTTCAGAGGGAAAATGAGACATCATTCAGATTAAAAATGTGAACTTTTATCTTCAAAAGTCTACAATAGATTCGAGTTTAAAAGAGAAAATAAGTGTGCTTTCACGGGCCTAGCAAAGAAGATCTAGCACGCACAGCCCCATGCTGGTATGCACCGGTGCAACAAACAGCAGCTATTAAAATACACGTACATATTTAAGACCCTGTTTAGCAGAAGGAAGCCACCAACAGCCCAAGTATTCAAGCAACTCAACATTACAGTTTTCTTTGTTTTGTACCGTGCTTTATATCAAGAGAGAGCTCTGGAGTCTGTTCTTCTTCCCCACGGGATTTTACCCCGTTTCTAATGGCTGCGGCTGGTTGGAAAATCCGAGGTTTCATCCGGAGAGCTGGCTCTTTATTCCAGAGCGGCCACTGGAAGCGACGACAGTGGGAACTGAGGCTGCCAGACGTCTGAACGTAGAGATGTCGTCTTAGCAGCCTTTCTGCAGCCACCTCCAATTCTTTACCACGCTGTGGCACCACAGCAATGGCCAACACAGCCTCTTACCCATCCCTACAGGAGATTTTTGGAGCAATATTCCTTCCTCTTCCACACCACCATTTTCCCCCAAATCAATTTGTTTTGCTAAGCCCCATTCAGAATCACAGCTTATACCTTGCGCTCCGTTTCTTTAGCACTGTTTCTGAAAGGGGGGTTAGTCCTACACAGTATTAGCAGCATGTAAAGTAATAAATTAGGAACCGGGAACATCTGGGTTACCGTGAACTCCCACAGAAAGCCACCCCAGAGCCAGCGATGCTTCCGCAACCTTCTCACTTGGAGTAGCTGAGATGTCCGTGAGTGTCCTGTGCTGCAGGAGGCCCTCGTGTCAACCCAGCGTGCCATGGAGAAATTGAGTTCAGACGAAAAGGAAACAGAGGAAATTCTATCCTATCACTTCCTAACCTGTTCTTGTAATTTCGAAGTAATATTAATCGGTCAGATGTAATATACTAATAGGTCTATTAAGTACAAATAGGGAGATTCATTCCTATTTCTATTCTGGTTGTTACTTAGGTCATGATTAAATCAAATCAATGTAATTTATGTCCTGGAAAATATAAAAACTATTACTTAATATATAAACCAATATCCAGTTTGAAGTTCCAGATCAGGGAAAATAGACTTTCATCATCAATCACTGATTGTTTGAGGTAGACCGCATTATTGAATTATCCACAATTTTTGTTTCTGATGTATTAGGCTATATACAATGAAATATCAACAGACATACCTGAAATTTTGCCTATTTTATTTAGAAATGTTTGTAGTTATTAATAAGGTAAGTTTCCATAATTTACTGGGTCATAGATTGAAATTTCTCTATATTTTGTGGCAATTTAGCATAATTCTTAGTAGTACCCTACTGAGTACATAAAGTAAAAAATAAGTTTTATCACACCTGATGAAAAAAAAAAAAAGGAAAACTCTGATTAGTGGTGAAATCCTAGAACAATGAAAGGCTCAGATGTAGGATTCAGATGCTTATCCATTTCAGCTGTGTCATTCTGGCTCTGTACTTTTGAGTATAATTCTAATATTGCTACAAAGTCCATTATTCAGAAGGTTCTTCCCATTATTTCAGATGGAGATGCTTGAATATAGCTCTTCTATTTGTTTTTTGAAGTAATCTCTAAGTTCTGGTCTCTTAGCCTTTAACGTTGGTGTCAACAAACCGTTTTGTACTGAGAACGTATCGGAGTGAATGTAAATGGCTTTGACCTAGAATAAAAAAGGGATATATTTATAGCAAAAAATTACAGACACCACAGTCAAAAAGCGTGACTTCTTGCGCCAACCTTGCTGTGTGACCTCTGGCTGTGCCCGGAGCCCAGGGGACCCTTCCGCAGGGCCCACAGGACTTTTGTCACCTGCCCGAGTTTTCCGAGGTGATGCTAAACCCCTCCACCGCCCCCTGCTCTCCCGCTTGTTTGACCCTCAGCCCGCCGGTGCAGAACGGAGCTCCCCAACAGAATGAGCACGTCAAACTCTTTGGGTTTTTTTGGTCTGAAAGCAAGGCCAAAACACAGCGAGGCAGAGCGCGAGGGACAGTGTCACCACGTGCAATATCGTAATCGCGGGGCTTCGCGCGGCTGAGGGACCACGGAAGGAGGGGACGGGCTGAGAAACATCGTCTCAACCAAACTGCGAAAGAGAGTACACAGCAATGATTCCGTCTTGCAAAATTGTCTTGAAGCTTTGCAGGCACAAAGAGGGGACGTGAGGATCATCTTTAGAGAGGAACTGGTGGTGTTTTACTAGCTAATTAAAATTATATAGAATCATTCATCCCAGGCAAGCAGGGTTTTATGCGGCTGTCCTTGTTAGCGGTGGTGTCTGGGCACAGCAGGGAGCCTGGCAGCACAGATGGGAGCGAGATTTTCCTCCCAGTGAGTTCTGGGAGTGCTGGTGTGGGGGAAAGCAGAAAACTGCTGCGTGACTGGTCATAGCCCACCGATTTAAAGCAAAATTCCCCAGCCATCTGCTGCTTTTGTGATTCTCCAAATCAGATTGGTTTGCGTTTTATTAGACTGGGAGTTGCAGGAATATAAACTGAGATTCAATTTTTAAACTCCCATTAGATATGCAATTCATTTTTCCCCTGCAAGCATTGTGGGCCAGTTCCTTCCCCAGCGATGTCCTTCACAAAATCGGTGTTTGTGCTGTTAATACTTCCCTCACGTGCCTGCAGCCTGGGAGCTGCTGCTTACAGAAGCCAGAATTGTCATTTCCAAGCCAGAGGTCCAGGCTGGGGCTGCTGCAGCTGCAGCCGAGGACGGGGATGATAAGGAGATGATAAAGAGCGGCTCTTCCGCGGAACGGGGGTCCCAGCCCACAAGAGCGTTGGCTGTAATATCTGCCTCAAAGCTTAGTTTTAAGATTGCGTTTTGCAACAGAGATGTCAATTTTGAAGCCCTTTAGTTTCGAAATGTGAAACAATTCTTAACTTTTGGAAAGATGGCAAAGATTTCCTCCCCACTTTATTAATTACCGACTGCTGGCAGAATAGATTATTTGAGGATATTTCATACTGTGAAGACTATGGCAGGAGCAAACCGAACTTCTTACCACAGGCAATTATGTGCGTTATAAACCTTGCTTTATATTGCATTTTATTTTTAATTTAATTTCTTTTTACTATCATTTCATAAGTAACAGAGAAATGAAGAATAACAAGTTTATGCGTAATGGTGCTCCTGCTGCACTCAGATATGGTGAATTACTCATTAGAATTACCACCCAGAAACAGCCTAAACAAAAAAAGGCTCTTGCTAATTATATGTAGTGATTAAGACGTTCATTAGTTTAACTGAAACAAGAATTTGATGTGGTGGATTTTTTTAACTGTGTTTTTAATGCTATGTAATCCATGATTGATTTCAGATCTCTCCTTCTGAAGTGTTTGTAGCCCTGTTGCAAAATATTTACACAAGCCCTAGGAAAGAATTAGTGCGCAGGCTGAGAATAAATAAACCAGCAGCACTTCCTAGGTCAGTTATAAGAATGGTAATTAGTGACCCAGTTTCTTAACAGCGCTTTCAGTGGCAGAAGAATCAGAGTCCTACAGATATGTATCTTGACCCCTGGAGATCATCCGTGTCCCTGGATTAGATTTTTATCTATGCACCCAAACTTTGACTAAATTTAAGTCAAATTTCAGGCATGAGTGGAAGGCAGAATCACAGCAGATCTATTTTTCAGAGGAACAAATACAGCTTGCCAGCAATAAAGCTCTCTCAGAAAACATTGTGTGCAGCTGCAACAAGGGTATGTAGTAGCATCACAAATGCTGATAAATCCCCATTCGATACAAATGGACAAACCACCTGTCTGACACCATCTATTAATTGTTTCATTTTACCTGCTCAAAGGAATGAAGTCCGCTCTCCTTACCCAACCGTACCATGTCTTCCATTATCGCTCGCTGCAGTTCCTGGGGTAAAACACATAAATTCCTCGTGAAATACCACAGGAATTTATGTCATTGTTCATCAAGCAAACATGTTTCCAAGTAAAGCTCAAGTGCCTTGTTGGCAGTTAATATATAATTAGCAAATCTTATATTAAATAAATGTACAAACATTAAATCCGACTTATCTTTTCAAACATACAAGGCACAGATGCTTCAATTTGCAATTATTCTACCGTTTTCCAGACTCAGAAGCAGGATTATTTCCCACAGACACCAGCAGCATGACTCAGTGGCATTGGTGTCTGCTGGCGTGATGCAACTCAGTTACTCAGTATTAGAGAGATGTGTAAATAAGGCTGGGATCCTTGTTTATGACATCTAAACAGACACAACCTCTCCTACTGCTGTACTCCTCTGCAAGACAGACACTTAATTTTCAGCGAAGAAATAATTCTTCTCACTGAGATAACTAATGATAGACACCTACTCTAACTAGGTTATGCTACAGTGAAAAAACATCTGTAGTGCAGATAGACAGAAAGACAAACCTTATTTTTACAGAGCTCTTCATACGTTCCATCAAACCCTCTTTTCTTTGCCCAGCCTGGCATAACTTCGGAATCGGGCACCACAATTCCCACCAGAAAGGCCTGTTGGTGAGGAAGGAGAGTCGCAGAAAAAGGCTGAACAACGTTGAAGGCCCCACATTGAAGTGAATACATAGGTTGTTTGAATTTGCGACATCTTTGTGACTTCTTGTTTAATTATGTCGATAAATTGCTAACATGTCATAGTGAAGTATATACAATTTTTCTGGTGACTGTTCCTGCACTTGCCAACAATTGTAACACCTTCAGCTGGGTTTATGTTCCACTTGGACACTAATTAAATTACTTAAATTCTTCACAAGCATAAATCAGAGCTGAACATAGCTCATAACATGCAAACTCCAATGCCAAGGGAAGCCTCATGTTTATGATCAATAAATGCAGGTGGATGAATCGCAGTGGTTTCAGAAGCTGTATGTGTTTGTATAAATATCTAAGTAAACGGGACAAGATGGGTCAGAATGGGTAGGCAGTGGTCGTGGAGCAGTGGTGGCTTCGCCTTTGTCTGGCTTACCGCAGGTGACATGGTGAAGGAGAATGTTAGAGACCCAAAGGGTGACTCTAAAGCAAATTTAAAGACTTGATCTTCCGCCACAACGTCCTCCAAGCTGCTCAGGGCCACACCAGCAGCCCCAGAACAGGAGGGAGACATCAGGGGGATCCACTCACACTTTTCCCTCATTCTGCCCAGCTCCCTTATCCTCTATTTACAAAGAATGAAGTAATATTTTCTAAAAAACTTCATTTTTACCTGCAAGCTGTCTCCATGGACATAGATCTGGGCAACAGGGTCGCTGCGAATATAGATATTCTCTATCTTCTCTGGTGCAATATATTCTCCCTGAGCAAGTTTAAATATATGCTTTTTCCGATCAATAATTTTAAGAGTCCCATTCTGTTAGGAGAAAAAAAGTTCCCAGATAAGTTATTTAACCATAGAGACCCAGTAAGCAGCCTGCTTTTAACAGAGCTCTTTAAATTGCCAGAAAATGTTTTACTGACATATCAACCTTATTCTGCAAAATATAAACTCAATCCTTTGTAAAGACAGACCTGCTTGGAAATTTAAGTTCAGTACTTGAAAATTTACATGGGATAATACAACTGACATAAGAACAAAGCATCTGCTCGGCACGCACAGGTAACCATTTCCCGATGTCTCCAGTGTGAAGCCAGCCCTCCTGGTCCAGCGCTTCCCGCGTCTTCTCTTCATCTTTCAGGTAACCTTTGAAAACATTTGGTCCTTTCACACAGATCTGCAAAACAGTCAGAGTTACTGATAAATGGTTTCATTATTCTGCTGTAAATAGTAACAAGCTGAATAGTAATTCATTAGAATTGAAATATTCTGAAGTTGACTTAATGACTGTGCTCCATGAATGCAAAACTGATTTGTTTGAAGTTGGTTTGCATCCAGCTTGCAGTTAAAATAAGTTATCTCAGTAAGTTTAATTTCTGTGCAATATAGAAGTATCAGCAATGCAGAAATCACAGCAATTCAGCTTTTCTTAGCTGAACTAATTAATTCAGTTTTAGCTTTTAAAGTAATCAGGCATGGCATTGGCTAGAAGTACTGCCACAGCCCCTTTTTAATTAATGCTTTGCTGCTTTGTTGCTGAATTGACGTTTTCCTTTCCTGATTGTAATATATAACACACCAGCAACCATACACCTTAGAAAGGTAAAATGCTTCTGTAACCACATAACTGCTCCATACAGAGTTAATTAGTGAGAATTTGATATAAAAATGTGAGTTGCTACCTCTCCTTCTCCTTTGGAAGCAAAATAATTCAGCTCTTCCACATCCTTCAACTTGATTAAGTTACAGGGCAAAGGGGCTCCTACGTGACCTAGAAATCAAAGTTATCAAGTCACTTGTCATCTCCCTTATAAACAATAATAACATTTCATTATTAGTTGCTTGTGTAGTTGCAGATACACTGGATGTTCTTGTAGGAGCTGTGTCTGTGTGCCGAAATAATTTCCTCATTTAAGGTTTTGAACTATTAAAATACCCAAACCTCCTATCTGGATACATAGAAACACGATTTTCCAACATGTTGAAATATAGGCCATATCTGCATTACCTGTAAGAGACTAAACCTTTTTTTAAGCTAAACTCATTATAAAAGCATACAAAGCTCTGATTTTGTCAAGATTCAGAAGTTTTAAGAACCTGAAATATTTAAAGCACTGAGTAGTGGTGGATCTGTATTTGAAGCATAGCTTTGCTCACTAAGTACATTAATGTATTAATCTTTGCTTTGTTCCAATATTCAATTATAGCAAACATTCTTTTAAATTGAGCTCCAGTGCTCTAGAGAGGACTCTCAGCGCCGGGAATGCAGAGAGGAGGGTACTGCAAATAACGGCTCAAGGGAGAATTCCAAATCTCCCCAGGCAAACGAGCCCAACATCTGATCCCCGTGTATTTATTCTGGACTAGTGACGCTTTCAAAAACGTTACGTTTGCTGAAGATTATTCACACAGTGGTGAATATTGCATAACACCCCATGATGTTATAGCCAAGGTTTTTTTAAAGAAATACACATTTCTTTTCTTTCTGAAAATGGTGAAAGAAAATCGTTACCTGATGTCCAGTCACCTGGGGTCGTAAAGGTGCATCCAGCTGTGCATTCTGTTTGGCCGTAACCTTCATAAACCTGACAAAGAAAGAGGTGTCTTTAAAACAGTGTGGATGATTTCACTATCACACTATTCTAAGAATTTTCTCCTGTTGCACAGTCCTGTGAGCTAATCCTGTGAGCTGCAATGCACAGGTGCACATTTAACACGGGGCACTTTCCCTGGCTCTTGCGATATACAAAATTTCATTTACATGACTACGAGTTACGATGGCTCTGTAGAGCTGAGAACAGTGAAAAGACAAGTTCAGCGCTTAGCTTTTGAATCAAGAAGTATAAGAGGAATTTGATAGCAGGGGGAAATGGTATTTTTGTGGGACATTTTTGAAAACACACCTTTTAAAATTTGTTTTGCCTAATTTTAAGTTATTGAATGGGGCCTTTCAGTTGCCCCTGGATTCCCAGTCAAAGAGAAATAACACAGTGGACGTCTTAAGTGGGTTAAAATGCCATCCGAAGATTATCTTTCTCCATTTATACACAGAATAAAACTTGTGTAATGAAGCTCCTAGCGCATGCACAAGCACATTTAGTTGCACACACTCCACGAAGTGCTGAGAGGTGGGTGGGATAAGTCTCTGGGGTTTTTTGGCAGCTGCCCGCAGTGAAAGCGGCTCTTGCCCACTGCTCCCTTCCCAGGGCCACCGCTCGCCCCACTCGCCCCACGGCTGCGGGGACACCGAGGACCTGCGCCTGCCCACACCCTGCGCCCGCTGCTGGATCCATCCTGGTCAAGCTGTCCTAAGCGCAGCTCGGATGTCCCAACCCGTCTCTTTCCTCCCGTGCAATGCCTTTCCTTGCTAACACGAGCACCCGAAGAGCCACGCGAGCCCACCTGGCAGCCCAGGGCTGCGCGGAGGAAGCCCAGCACGGTCGGAGACGCAGGGGCAGCGCCCGTCACTATCATGCGAACACATCCACCGAGACTGGCCTGTTGGATTGCGTGAGAGAAGAAGAGAGAGCAGCACAAATTACTGCAGGTGGCAAACCCAGCAGTTTCTGTGTCACTTGTACAGAGCTTGCACGAAATGCTCTATCTAGAATAGAGGCAGCCGGGCTATGGAAATACGAACTGGCCCTGAGTCTTTCCTTAGGGATAAAAAGCCAGCTGAATTTTAAAAGCACTAACTGTCTCCCTTGCAGGTAGAAATGGTGCCCCAAGAAGAAAACATTTGATGTACAGGGGTGGGAGTCCTGCATCTCTCAGGGGATGAGCTGCTCTGTCTGGTGAGGGGTCTGGAGCACAAGTGTGATGGGAACAGCAGAGGGACCTGGGGGTTCAGCTGGAGAACAGGAGCTGAGGGGAGACCTTCTGATCTCTGAACTGCCTGAAAGGAGCTTGGAGCGTGGATGGGGTTGGTCTCTTCTCCCAAGTAGCAAGTGACAGGACGAGAGGAAACGGCCTCAGGTTGCACCAGGGGAGTTTCAGATTGGATATTGGGAAACGTTTCTTCCCAGAAAGGGCTGTCGGGCATTGGAACAGGCTGCCCAGGGCAGTGGTGGAGTCACCGTCCCTGGAGGGGTTCAAAAGACAAGCAGATGAGGTTCTTTAGGACATGGTTTAGAGGAGGACTTGGCAGTGCTGGGTTAGCAGTTGGGCTCAATGACCATAGAATCACAGAATCACTTTGGTTGGAAGAGACGCTCAAAATAATCCAGTCAGCCTAACACTGGCACTAAACCGTGTTCCTAAGAACCTCATCTCTGAGGTCTTTTCCAACCAAACCAATTCTTCGACTGATTCTGTGCCCTGTGGGGAGGCAGCCCTGGCCTACAGGAAGCTCGTCAGGCTCTGAGGAACTGCTGGATCACAGCCACTCTTCCCTCCTCCACTTTTCTTTGCCTATTTGCACCTCATTGTTTTCAATAAATTTGAAATAACGCTGTTCCTTTTTTAAGGCAGATGACCTCCAAATATTTCTGGAGGCTAGTACACTGATTCCTGTGCTGCGTTTTACTTCTCTCCCTGCACCTTCATTTCCTTTTTTTCTTATTCCGAAAGTAAAAAGGAAACCCAGTACAAAAGAAAACAACTCCTGATTGAGTCTGCCAGTCTCGCCAGATCCTGAATCAATATGCAGCCTGGCATGCCTCGTGTCTGCACCCCCTCAGCATCGGGTGAACTCTGCTGTCTTTGCACACTGAGGACAACTAATCTGCAGATGAAAAGTACAGTCAGTTTCTTTAGTTAAAAATAAAGTGGCATGTCTATAGATAGGCCATCCAATTAAAAAGAATGAAGTAATCAGAACCTCCTGGACTAGTACAGCACCCAGAAAACCTGGTTTAAAGCAAATTTAGTCTTTTTTCCTGAGCAGATGTGTAGCACACAGCCGGGCATTCTGATTTCTTTCCCCTGTTGTTAAGTCGTGATTTACTTGTGGATTTATCTCTATACCTTTATTCTTGTTTTTCTAGGGAAAAAAAAAAAACAGTTTTGAATATGCCCAACTGAAACCTGACCCTAAGTCCAAGCGTATCTTAGAGAATTTGCAAAAACCTTCAGAGCAACACCTCTTGGAGCAGTTACTCCTCTTTTTCCTGACCGCCTGCCCGAATTTCATCCCCAGCGGGAGGACACAGGAGCAGGTTCGATGCAGGACTCTCCCCGCTTGTTGATGTGAGCGGAGAAAAAAACGTTTACCCCTGAGCCCGGGCAGAGCCCGTGGAGGGTGCCCGGTCGCCACCAGTCAGAGCACCCAAATAGCGAAGGAGGTGACAGCAGCCCTGGTGTTGGACGCTACGATCCGGCTTCTGGGCAACCTCACCTGGCAGAGGGCAAGTGCCTCCGCACTGCGCCGCATCCCCCTCCTTCATGCCTGTGCAGGGCCACAGCTGCCAAAAAATAGGCACTATTCTGCAAATAGGTGATTTCTCAGGGCTGCTGAAGGAGGGACGTGGCAAAATCCGCTGTAGTCTGCCTTGTGTTTCTCCTTTCCCCTCTGGAAAACTATCCCTAACAGAACTGAAATTTTGGCAAAAGTTAATGCAAAAGTCAGTGGAACAACAAACTGTTCTCAATTTTTTCAGTCTGCTATTCACTGGTCGGTAGCAATTGCCTGCAGTTCATCATCAGGCAAGTGGACCACGCCGATTTAACGGAAAACGAGTCGTTGTTAGAAGACATGGCAGTTCTTTGACTTCAGACTCACTACTTAAACTCCTTACCTGTATTTTATTAAAGAAAAGCTTATCCCACAAGCTGTCGTTTCTAATGATCCCGTTTCGAACTTCTGCCTTTTTCCGTTTAGCGGCAAATTCCAGGACCCAGCGCTTGAGGGACGTGTCTGCCTGGCTGAAGATCTGCGGGCGTGCGGGGAGGCAGCGCGGCATGGGAGAGAAAACACCAACAGCTGTTCTTACAATTACAGCCACGCAGTTCTGCCCGTGCCAGCTAGACTGTAGTTACTAATACATTAGCAGTACCGTTAAATGAGACCATACTAGGGCTTTTTCATTTGAGAAAAAAAAAAAAGAAAGGAGTGGTTTGTTTTGCTGCATTCATTATTGTATGTGCTGTTCCTTCGGGGAAAAAGGAGAGGATGGTAGGGTGGGCTTTGACTAGATTTACATGACTGGTGTTCCTATATGATTTCTACAATACAATTCAGTGAAATAACGAAATCTGAGCAACTAGGAAAGAGCAACGTGAGTACTTGGCAGCTGCATTTGCTAATGATGTGATGGGGACTGCATTTACCTGAGATAATCAGACACCAGCATGAACTACATCCCTACAAATGAGAAACCCCCAGCACCCACCCCTCTAATGAGGCACCAGAACCCCATATCCAACAGCCCTGACCTTGGGGAAAAATTAAATCAGTAGCTTGTGCTTAAGCTCGTCTTTAGGGGATAAGTCTTCTGAGGAACAAATGTTCCGAGCTGGTCAGATAGATTTAACATGATGACCAGACATGCCTGTCTTACATACCTTTCAAGACCATCTCTGAGTTTTAAAGATACCCAGATCCAAAAGCCAACTTTGCATTTACACTGCCTAAATCCTCTTAGTTCTTGTGCAGTTGTGATTTTGAGCTGTCATTGACACGAGAAAGAGAGATTCACAATTCCAAAACTGGTTGAAGGGCACAAAACCTCCTAGTGCATTCAGGTTGGACTGGTGTTTCTGTGATGAAAAGAAATCCCTCATCTCTGGAAATGTCACTAGTGAGTCAGTGAGAACAGGGTAAGAGGCTAATACAGAGAGACTGCGTATTAACATGCACCAGCCATGTCTGCAGTCTGTGTAAACCAAAATAATATCAACTTATAGACTGGAGCAGCTGTATCACTTGCACAGGGCAAGAACGTGTTTGCAGTAAGGCAGAAACAGTATCACCTGCTCAGGAAATCACTGTCACTAATGGAATTATTTCAGATAAGTAATAAAGGGACCTGAACTTTATTATTACAACAAAGAACAAAATTAAACTCACCTTATCATACATCCTGTTTAACAGCCGCGGCACGACAGGGAAGATGGTTGGACGCAATGCTTTCATATCGTCGGATAAGAGACGGATATCTCCTTGAAAGAACCCAATTCGCCCTCCATGGCAATATACGACAGACTGATGGGAAGAAAAAGGAACACGTGTGACCTCTTTGCTTGGAATTCCCACGGCAGAGCATCTCTCCCAAGCGCAGAAGTGCCATTCCTGGGACTCTGCTCTCAGTAAGGCAAAAACAGAGCTTTAGAAATACATAGAAAAGCAACGGATAATTTCGCACTGAATAGAAATATATGGATAGTTCTGGGAAATTTTCAGTACTGGCAATTCGGCATCCGCCAGATTTGCCACTGTTTCTGGAAGAAAAAGAAACCAAAGCTTTCAGAAGGGATTTCCCTTCATCCCCCACATACAGGGAAAGTCTGAGTTATGGTCAGATTCTGCAACTGAACTTCTCCTCTGAAGCCCAGAACTACCATAGCCGGTCACAGCATAAGGACCTGTTGTCACTAAATAAATGCATATTAAGAAATACGGTAGAACATACTGAGCAGCAGCCGATTTTTAGATGTTAATACTTTAGTTTTGTTTAAATACAAGAATATAGACTACGTTAGCAATACGGTGCCTGATTCTGTATCCCAGAAATAGAAGCCCACTTCGTAAAAGGTGCTTTACTTGTATGGAAACCACAGATCCAGAAATTTTGTACTTGGAAAGAAAAGAGGCCACTTTAATCAGGTCAGAATAGAGCTGGATGTGCAGCAGCTCTGGTAACCAGTAAGCCCACAGAGGACCAGTCACTAACTGGTAAAACTGGTGTTTTATCCCAGGAATTTCAAGACCAGCATCACTACCCTGCTTTTGGAGCACAAGCAGGAGAAGGTGTCCTCAGCAAAGCATTCTGAGCCCAGCCTTCCTGAGCCCAGCCTTTCTGAGCCCAGAACAGCAAACATCAACTGTTGGTCAATTTTTCTCCCCCAGATAACTAAAACAGTTAAAAATTCCTTAAGAGACACCTGAGGCTTTTTGTGCTCCTCCTAAAAACCTGTAATACTAACTGGTGTTCTCACTGCTCCGTCCACCAGTTAGAGGCCGTCTCTCCACCAACTAAAACCACAGGAATTCTATACGTGTGATGTGGATTTAATGAACATCACACTGCCAAATCTGTGTTTTAGACAGCGCGTGCACACAAATTAAAAAAACAATGGAAAATGTAATCAACCTGCTCACTGGAAATTATAACTAACTACTAGAAATTTTAGCTTTGAAGAAGGTATCTGTTTAATTTTAACTGTAATTTCCAGGAACTGATAATGTGGACTAAACCTAGGGAGGCTGGCACAGTGCTTGCTGTTCAGAATAACTTTGAAAAGTATTCTCAGCCCTTTTGAAAAAAATCTTTATATTAATGAGCTGCTTTTTTTTTTTCTTTAGCAGAGAGGATAAACCTGAGCATCCTTTGGAGGCCTGCCCCTTTCAATATCCTGTGAAATTAGGTTATTTCAAATGTTTCTAATTTCTCTCCCCAGCCCCCTGCCAGTGACTTTTTAAGAATTACACTCGCTTGCTGGCAGAGCAGTTTGTCTGAATAGGGGTTATGCCGCCCAGCTTGCCTTTTAAAATTAGATTTACAAGTGACGATCAGCCAGGCTGTAATTCTCCAAATCTTCCATGGACTTGCACTTCCAATTTGCAAATTTTTTACCAGGGCAGAATATATTATTCCTGGCACAGATGTTACTCAGAAGTTGGAGGCTTGTATTCAGATGCTTGTCTGACTCAAAAAGTATGCTTTCAGCCCCAAACAGAAAGTACTAAGCTGCTGTTGAATCCACATCCAATCTTCACACATTGGAGCAGTTTTTAGTTTGCTGCTTCTCAGGCCGGGAGAACCGCTGTGCTCGTCTCATCTGATTTGCCCATCATCCCGACTGCAGCACAAATTATCAGCTCTCTTTTGAGAAAAGAGGAGTGAAAAGTCAGTTCTGTGGGCTGGGACGAGTCAGAGCTTCTATTTGCCACTATTTCCAGGGAATGCAGGCTTCTAGTTCACGGCCACACGGGGCTGCCCTGCTGGGAGGATCATGTGTGTCACACCATGATCTTAGTTTCCTCTTTTCCAAGTTTTTTGCAGATCTGGTTGTTTATGCAATAAAAATATTTTAGCTGATGTAGAAAATGGCACAGAATTCTTTTTACTCCCATGATACCTCAATCCTAGAGTGCTTTGAAAAGCTGCCCCCAAACTTGTGCAGGCAGCAGTTTCTGCTCATTTATGAAGGGCTGTTTTCCAGTCTCGGAGGCACTGGTGTAAACTGGAGAGCTTGGAAACTCTCCTGGAATGGCTCAGGACTCGAGGCCGTGTCACCGAGAGCAGAGGCTGGGCCCTGGGGTCATGTATGTGGCACTTCTGGAGTACAAGCTTTTTTAGGGTTCCAAGATATCTCTGGGTTTTTTAGTATTTTATTTGTTTTATTTATTTTTTGGGGTGTGGAAACAAATGATTTCCACTGACACTAGGACCTTACCTGTACCATTCTCTCAAACATGTGTGCTAAAGGCAAATAGGAAATGTGTACATCCTCACAAGTAGGAGACCACTGACTCTGGAAGAAAACACAAGGAGCCCCACGAGGCCTCGTCAGTTCGGGCAGGTTTCTTACCTGTATAATTCTTTCAAACATGTGAGCCAGAGGCAGGAAGGAGATGAGCACATCGTCCTGTCTCGGAAAGATCACTTTCTGCAGGTGAAGGGCATGGGAGACAGAAAGGAAAGAAACACTGACAGGAAGACAACAAGAAAGTCATAAAACAACAAAAAGAAAAATGGCACCAGAGGAGCAAAAGGGTAAAGATTGTCGATAGGAAGGGAGCAGCGGACGAAGTGAAGCGTTAAGCCACAGTGTCAATGAAGCTCGGTTAGCGGGAGGAGTAAAGAGCACGGAGATGTACACAGAGGGCAATGGAGAGGTCTCTCCATGGCAGAAGGCACATCGTATCCACACAGCTCACGCTGGAATCAGAGGCTCACCCTGACAGAGAACCCCATTTTTGTGCATTGCTTTCTACCAGGAGATGCTAAGACCATGATTTGCACTCGCAACTGCGTGCAGACCTGCAGGATCCTGGTGCAAACCTGGAGGAACCTGGTGCAAATCTGCAGGATCCTGGTGCAAACCTGGAGGAGCCTCCTGGAAATCAGCAGGACTCTACAGATGCACCATTTTTCCAGAGTGCACACAGCCCATCAGAGATTCACAGTGTTACTAGAGTCATAGCTATAAATTTTTTATTTTCCTTAGGTTATCATTGATTTGAATCAGAATATGTTGAAAAAAAACTAATGATTTTTTTTTCAGCTCTAAAAATTAATGATTTCTGTTAGTGTTTCTCATAATTTCAGGTTATTAAAACGTGATCTTAAGGCCATTATCATTGCCCCACAGACAGGCGCAGTGGGAAAAAGAAGGCTGGACAAATTATGCAAAAAATTAAAATGACCGAAATCTCAGGTTGGCCAAGGTTTTAACTCTGTCTTGCAGGCTGGAATAAACAAGGGGCCTGAGAGCCTTGTTCTGATCTATGTCCCCCTTTCCACCTGCATTCCCAAGGGTAAGGCTTGCCATAATATTATGGATTAGAAAAACTGAAAGCTTGATTACCCAGTAACTTGCAGCAAGGCCAGTGGTTAGTGGAAAATGGGTATAAAATCTATTAGCTGACAGTATTAGCAGTTTATACCCACTTTGCATCTCCACTGCTGTGACAGAATCGATAGTCCGTGACCTGGGACACAGGGGTGGATGGAGTCACAGGAGTTTCTTCCTCGGGGAATATTTTATTGGAGTTAAATCTGGGCAAGTCAGGTTTGGGTGTGCCCTCCCCACCATTACCTAGTGAAGTCAAACATGACTGACGACATGGGCGTTTTCAGCATCCTGATTCATATTATTTCACGTGTCAGTCTGAATAAAGCTATTAGGGCCTGCAGATCTGTTTATACATTTTTTCAAATTGGCCTTATTTTCTGCAGGTACATGTAAAGCCATTAGCATCACTAGCTAGGCTGCCTTTTTTTTTTTTTACACTGCTTTAAGTGGCCAGGCAATACATGATTTGGTTTTAAATTGGACCAAAATGATGATACTGAATAGTATTTCACAGCTGGCACAGTTGTCCAGTTAAACGTAAAAATGAAAAAAGCTTCTTGACATTTGAGAACAACCCTGTAGTGAAGCTCTAGGTTCGCTTCAAAAAACGGTCCATTTATAAAAACCACTGGACTGAGTAAAACTGGCACAAGAGTATGTAAACAGCAAATCTACAGTACTTCTCAGCTTTAGGTATTTTTATTTCATTAATTGATACTACTTTCAAGTCTTTTGCACTTCGCTCGATTTCTTCCCTGCGGTTAGACCGTGCCCTAGTCGTGTGGGTCAGCTGTGGCCATTTACACTCCCGCCAACACCACTCTGAGTGAAGCTGTCGAATTTACAACCCCTTACACCAGACTTACGCCTCAATCTGATACCTTCGACATAACTCGGAGTCCCACTGCTGTTAGCGAACACTAAACCCATTTCTGTGGGCCGGTCCTGTAAGATGCCAAGTTCCCTCAGCTCCCTCTGCGTTAGTTTTCTTCCAAAATAAATGTTC
Source organism: Pampusana beccarii (assembly GCA_013399365.1). Taxonomy (NCBI): domain Eukaryota; kingdom Metazoa; phylum Chordata; class Aves; order Columbiformes; family Columbidae; genus Pampusana; species Pampusana beccarii. The sequence goes on from VWYH01010685.1 coordinate 596,514, forward strand.
CTGCCCTTTAGAAGCTCAGACTTATCTACACATCAGCTTTTGTTTGTGCATCTTGCTGCCTCTGAACCCGGTGAAAGCTCCGCGCTGCGAAGCCCGCGGGCTGCTGTGTTGGCATTTCAACTGCAAATTACTGGAGTCACAACCTTGCAAATACTTGAACACGTGAGTTCAGGGGGATTTCTCACACCACGTGTCCAAGTTTCTTTACAACAGTGCTCTGGAAATCTCAAAGTTCAAAGATTAAGATAATAAGACTACAGTACTTTCAGCAGCGACAATGAGACCAGCACAGGTTATAAGGTAACAAATTGTGCACCCCGTGTGTACATTACTACTTTATAGAATTGCCTGTTTGCTACCAAAAAATAGGATCTTTATATTTGTTAGCTGCAAGCTGCATATAATCCTCCATATGTTGTGCTAAAGCAATTCTGCTTCCTGTGTTGTTTCTAAACACAAATTTACAGATTGCATGGAACATGTTATACATGTGCTTGGCCTGTGCTATGCTTTTTTAAAAATACGTACAATGGAAACCAAGATATACCTTAACACCAATGAAATTAACCCATTTTTGTAAAAACACGTATGTTCTCATATATACACACTTTATATGCAGAAAGCTTTCAAATAAACGAGGACATACTGTGGGTACCCCTAAAATGGACCCCTGTACTCTTTTTCAAGCACCAGTTGCAACTGTACAGGGCTCATATGCTCTCCTAATTCTTTGAAAGGAGTGAAATGATTTACAGGAGCCACCGTTGCTCCTCAGAAGTACTTTGAGCCCTGCAGAGCCAGGCAGCCAGTGCTGGAAAGGGGATTTAATGCCCTCCAGTGTTGTAAACTCAGACTTGCTCCCATTTCCATGGATTTGGCCCTCTGAGTAAGAGAAATTTCACCTCTTATCTGCAGGAGCACAATTCCAGCCCACGCAGAGACAGACCTTAACACACACACTCTACACATGGCAGCATTTCCTAAATCAGGGTATTCACCTCCGTCACTTTCAAAAAGCCTGAAAAATCAGCAACCACGTTCCCATGAGTCAGCATAGCACCTTTGGGGTTTCCTGAAAGAAAGCAGAGAGTCGTTTTAAAAGATGAGCCAGCAGGTCACTTCCAAAAGCTTTAAAACAAACGAACAAACAAACAGGAAGAATGTTAAAATATTCTGTTCTCTTTTTGAATTTTAAAACTCAGGTAATGTTTGCAGTCATTTCTGTGCAGTAACATGCAAAAATACTTATGGCAATTCTCAAAATTTAATAGAAAGATACTGTAATCCCTGTATAATGTGAATATTTCTGTTGGAAACTCTGAACAACAGTTTCCACCAGAAATAGCCCAACTGCAATTTATGAGAGCACTTGGATGGAGCCACTTGCTGATCACAGCCATCAGACCTGGCAGCTGTTCCTGCCCTCTCCAGGTGAGGTTATTTCATATGGATTTTTACTAATCATGATCTTGAATATCAACAAACCGCATTTAAAAGGCTGATAAACTCTTCCTTAGCCAGTGCACTGGATAACATGAACAACGCAGAAAACTGGTAATACATTGTAAAAATTATGCTATTAGAAGACCCTACGAGACTGCAATTAAGAGAAGTCATTAATTGTCAGCAGCAGAGCAGAGGTGTCCTGGAGACAGCACCAAACCCAGCTGGGAGCCAGCAAAGCCCCCATGTCATGTCCCAGTGCTGGGCACTGCGCAGGCACCTCCACACCATTGCTATTTGCTTTTTCAGCCGCTTTTCCCTTCTGAGCTGAGAATCCCCCTTTGCACCATGATACATCTTCTGCATTTTGCATCTGTTTGTACACTAAAATACGGGCTTTGTTAAGCGGTGACTGCACAGGCTCAAACCTCTGGGTGCACAAACCGGAGCCAAGGGCTCCATCCAAATTGCCCCACCTGTGGGGCTGGTGTGGAGGAGTCTGTGTGTCCTCCTGTCACTGCACTGTCCCTCTGCTTCACCCTCAGAGGGTTTATTTCCAAAAAGAGGGTGTAGATTAGCCTGAATAAAGATTACAGAGCCAGGCCCTCTTTTTCCAGCATGATTTTAAGCAGATTGTTCTAATTCCATCACACCACTGCAGTGCAGCTCCCGCTACGCCGCGCGGGAGCGGATCGGAGGAGCTTTACCTGCAGGTACCTGCGCACCAACAGCCTTGCAAAACTGCAAATCAGCCCCAATTTCATTCTGGCCTCCTCAGGTTAGGAACGGTAATGGTGTTCTGTGAATCTGTTTCAGCAGAGGAAAATATGCTTAATGTTCTCAGTTTCGGAGCAGTCTGCATGGCTGGCAGCCCTTTGGTGTGGGCCCAGCCCGGCTCTGGGAGCTGCAGTGCTAGGCCTGTGCCGTGCCGGCTGCACTCACATCGCATCTACCCTCTCTCTCAATTAAATAAAAGCCCAAACAAAAGTAGTAATTACTGCACACATTTATTGTACTAAAGCAGGACATTTTGAACACAATGCATTTTACCAAAAATCCGTATTTGGTGTTCCAAGTGCCTTGGAGTAATTCAGTCCCAAATACTTGCAGGTGAACACAGTGCACAGGAGGCTGTTTTGGTTTTGCTTGCATTTGTCCTCCTCCGAAGCTCAGAGGTGAACCTAAGGCCAACATCTTTGCCAACCACATCTGCTGTCCCAACACGTTGTACACACGCTTGTGGGCGCCAGCTCAGCCAGGCGGGTTTTGTTTCGAGGCACTTATTTTCACAGCTGGGTGACACATGGATCCAGACATCCAGAAAACTCAAAAAAACCATGTTAGTTGTAAATATATGCCAGTGACCCAGATATTGCTCATGTTATTTTAGTTGTGTCTGGCCAAATATGTGTGCTCAGGCCCTGCGATTCTACAAGTGGCTCTACTCCCATAGTGTTGCACAAGTTTCTCTGTATTGTCGGCCCCACAGGTCATGGCTGGTGAAGAGGGTGTACTCTGGTGAAGAGGATGTGCTCAGTACTGGTTTGAAATCCAAAACTGTGCCCTCTTGCTATACCAGCAGCAAATCTGGCTCCCGCACCTTGAAACAACTCTCCAAACTTTTTTTGGAAGATTTCTCAGATGCTTGGAGAACTCAGACTCATTTACTTGCTCCACCTCTGACTTCTTCTATGGAAATTCAGGTGATTCAGTACTTCTGCTCGAATCCCTGTGAGACCCCTGGGTCCTCCTGCCCCTTCCCCCGTGTCCTGCCCACAGCAGGTTCAGCATCCCCGGGGGTGTTGCAGCAGAGAACGCTGTTAGAGCCAGGACAGCCTCCATCGGGAGGAATCCAGAGCAAACCACGCTGCCACGGGGGAGCTGGAGCTTTTGAGACTGGGAGATTCCTGTAAATTTTGACCTTTACTTCTTCTGTTTTAAGAGTTAACCCAGCAGAACAAGTGGCCCTTGCTGCAAGCCCTTTCCCAGAATTATCACTTGGAGAGAAAAAGGTTTGCAGTGATACTGCTTTTCTTTTTAAATATCAGCGCCAGATCCATAGTGCTGCTCTCAAGTTTGAATTTCCTTGTAAAGACACACTGTGTGAGTGTCCTGTTACAGAAATGGGTGCTCTGCGATCCCCATCAGTTAATAGCCCGGGCAAGGTGATTTCTCCTTATCTCAGTGCCAAGCTGGTTTGACACTTCTCATAAGCAACAGAAAAACTTTTTCCATGTTGATAAATGAGTCTTTCAAGCAGCAGCTCCAGCATTAACTCTGTGGTCAGATCCATCAGTGTTTTGGGATGTAAGTGCTTTCCTCCCGACGGGAGGCTCCAGCACTGGGAAGCAATTTTTATCCGGTTGGTTACAGGTGGATCCTTGAGAAAAACGACAGTTTGCTTCTCTGGAGTAGCCAGCATGAAAAATTGTATCCTGATGGTTTGGGGACATCCACGTGTCTTTGGCCCATTTCCGAGTGCTGGTGATTTCTTGGTACAAACAATGAAAGTTGGTCTTGTCATCTGAGCTCAGCAATCTCAAACTCTCCCTTCAGCCTGCGAAGGCATTTAGACAGCTGACCCTATCAAAGAAAAGCACACATTAAAGTCTACTTCTGTGTTTTTTTTTATAAACAGCTGATTTTTTTTTCCAATTCTACAAGTTTCAGGTTGCAAACTCTATAGTAAAGATTTGTTTCACACTGTACAAAAATATTTGGAGCCCTTCAGAATTGAAAAAGCCCTTGAGAACATATCCATTGGAAGAAAACGCTAAATCTGTTCATTAAAAATATTCTGGCGTGGGCTATACACAAGCCAGGCCTTTTACATCAAGACATAACACAGAAAACAGACCAGAGTGTCAATGCAAGCCCTGGAAAAGCCAGAAGACGATGTGCGAAGCCCTCCAGCAGCAGAGGATGGGCTGGTGGTTCACAAAGCACTGCTCTGTGAGAGTTTAATTTGCAGATAACCTGCAGAATTTGCAATCTCTAGTTTGGGTGGGAAAAAGAGATCACAGAATCACAGAGCTCCCTGGTTGTTCTATTTCTGTAGCTTCAGACATGTTCCTAAAAAAAATACAGTCAGAAACTGGCCCACATCTGCATTTGCAAATTAAAAACAAACAAACAAACGCCCCCTTCTCTATTCAAAATTTCTTATTTAGGAATAAAAATATTAACAGAACTGTGACTTGAAGAAATACTTGCTGCACTTTAGAATGCACACTCTATCTGCGGGCATGGCTCCTTTGGTTTCCCACAGTTCCCATTTGTGCCTGGCTGCTTTGCACTGCACAGCCGGTGCTCACAGCGCACACGTATCACACACAGGGTTCAACCTTCTCCGTTGCCCTCTGAGACACAGCAGAGTCACACAGTGCACTGCCCTGGGTACTCTAAAGTGCACAGATCTCAAAACTAAGAACAATACGTGAAGGTAAAAAAACCACCAACAACAAAGCCTTTGAATACATTTTGAGTTTGTACTTGATGAAGCAGTTGCCTACCTGAGCTGCAGTACGGGTCTTCTCCAGGAGGTGGAAGATGAAGATGTCCCCGTTGATCTGCCTGATCTGCAGATTGAGCAGCACAAGCAAACCTCCTATTGGAGGGCGGCTCGGTGTCAAGTGGCATCTTCTGCTTGTGTAGGGCAAATCAAGGATGCTCTGGGGTAGGACCAAGCGTTAGGCAATCCTGAGAGCACAGGTGCCTGGAGCGTGGTGCTTCCCCGCAGGTACGTGTAAAAGCAGCTGCCCAAGCAGTCACGCACTGTGCATCTGCGCTGTCTGCTGTACGGCTTTTTAGTACATGTCAGGGAGGTCGAGTTCTCCAGAGCTGGAAATCCCTGCAAGCTGGATGAAAACCCGGGTATGGAGAGAGGAGGAAGTGCTGCGTCTGCTATGGACAGGCAGGAGAATGATGCTGCTTTTCTTCATGAAAAAGGGGCCAGCGGTACGTGAGTCCCAGCAGCACAGGCTGCCCAGACACATCCCCAGCCTGAGGAGATGGGCAAGGTCTGAGCAAGCCAGTGTTTTGGGTTTTGTTTTCTGGTTTTGGGTTTTTTTTTTAACATTTTCAGAAGACAAATACCAGGCAATCAAGCACTTCACAACTACACTGCAAAATGGGAAGCAGAAACATGGGTGGATCTCCAGACAACTGGAAAACTATACTGGCAAAGTGTACATCAGGGAATTCAAATGAAAAATAAATATACCATTATTCTTAATTTGCAATTTACAGAAATGTATATATACTTAAATATTGAAAATGCGTAGAAATCTCATTGCCATATCAATATAACAGCAAGTTTGCACATACTGAGGTGGTATTAATAATTAATTTGATAACCTATTCTAGCATTTCAGGATTAAAATGCCTATTCTTTTACCTGTAGTGCCACTAGTAAAACAGACAATTGATAGATCTTCTGGTCGAGGAGGCTAGAAATACACAAGGAAGACAAGAAAATCTCATCAGTCAAATGCAGAAGGGTCAACGGTAGAATGTTGTCCTTGTATAAACTTAAAGATCAAACCGATTATATTTCAGCTCTGCCATGAAAAGCTTTCATTCCCCTTGGCAAATATGAAAGACCATCATAAAACTCTTTTTACCACATTTCTTCAGTCAATGCAGAATCTATTCCTCCCTTATGTTTTGCTCCAGCTGCATTAGGGGCATGCTTTAGCGTAAGAAGACTTTGGTAGAATATTTGTCTTGCAGTTAGGACTTTCAAGGACACCATCTATACCTGTAGATGTGTGTGGGAAAACTTGAGATAGTTTACTGATTTCCAGATGAATTCTGGAAATGTGTGGTTATCCATGACAGAGGACAACTTTTCAAAGGCACTGATTGCTCCCATTTCCAGCAGCATCTCTGTATTCTCAGCACCACTGCACGCGCGTGCTATTTTGGGTCATGAATGAATAAATAAGCAGCCTGAAAAAATCAGAGGCTGCTTTTGAAAGTTTTGCATGGGTATGAGCAGCCAGTGAAAAATATCAGTGCAATTTTCCAAAAATATCCCAGAGAAATACCGCCAAGTAGTGTTTCTGAGCTATAGAAACCCCACCAGAAAGCCAAGGGTGCAAACACATTCCACCAGTGATGCCTGGGTAAAGTAGTGGAATTTGTGTGGCTTAACGATTCCATTTAATTGCTGTCTTGTTAACATGTTCAACAAGGATGAACTATCTCAGTTAAGTGTCCCAGGTGTAGGGTATGAAGCAAATACTACTCACCACAGGCACATGTCGACTCTCACGGCCACAGTCCTGAAAGAGATTAAAGCAACAAACATTATTTCCACTTTAATCCCTGCCGTGTAACCCATTTGCTAATGATCTGCAAACCACTGAGGGAGAGTGTGAGCTGGAGCAGGAAAATTTGTGCCTAACGCTTAAGTAATCTTTTCTACCCAAAGTTTCTTGCACCAACTGCAATGCCATCCTAGGATTTCAAGTAGCACTTGAATTTGGGTTGGTTGAGCTGGATCCAGGGTGTTTCATACAAGTGTAAGGCTGTAGGTTTACATGTAGGAGGACAGTGTCTCAAACAGTAACACCCCTTTCCAGGCTTAAATAGCAGCTGATATCTTACTTGAGCAGGAAGGTTTGCAACGCTGGCTCTCCTATCAACGAGGGATAACTCTCAAGAGGTAACTGCATTGAGCTGTGCATCAATATTAGCAGCCACAAACTGCTCTTTTGTGCTCTCCAGACACTGAACCTGTCACACAGTTCGCAAGTCCCGGTATATTTTACTGTCTTTTTACAGAAACTACAAAATATACTAAAAAAGAGAGAGAGAGCAAGCTTACCTCCACCTCCTGCATGGTCTGGATGCGAACCCCACAGCGCCTCCCTCTCTCGGTCAGCTCCTTCTCAAAGGGGTCCATCAGGATGATGGAGCTCAGACCTGGCGTCTCTCTCCTCTCCACGTGGTCGAGGAGTACCCTGGCTTTTTCAGGTTTGTCACAAATGACTGTGGAAATGTCAGCTGGAAGAAAAGCAGGAAATTAAGTTGTTTATAGTAAATCTTTTTCAATGCAATACTGGCTGCTGGCTCCTAGCTAGCGTTGTATCGGTTCTGATATCCACTTCAGGCTAACATCACAAATCCCAGAATATAACATGCATTTCTCTTAAAAAATTACTACAATTTTAGCTAACTTAGACAAATGCCAAAGCTGTAGTGACATCTCCAATTATTTTGGGATTCAGTTCAAAATACCAAATAAAATTGCTCACCATGTGGGCTAAAATATCCAGGAGGCAAAATATGAAGCAGGACAGGAGTGGGTGACCCTGGAGTAATTTCCCCACCAGAGCAGCCCCATCCACAGCCACGCACAACCGGGCACGTGGGAAATGCAGTGGAGCAGCCCTGACCCAGCCTGGGGACACACGCTGCCCAGAAACCTCTCTGAGTGACTTCAAGACACTCAATGAGTAAATTCACCTGTGTTTTGGAAAGCAGAAGAAAACGAACCATTCTCAGCAACAAAACTGGTTTCTGAGAAGATTACAACAGTTTTGTTTTTACCTGTGTTGACGATGTAACGAATGGCTCCAGGACCTAAGGTGTCATAGAGGGGAACCACGACCATGGAGTAGGTGTAGCAAGCCAGCTCAGAAATGATCCACTGCAGGAGGACATCAAAGCATGGAGGTGAGAAGGGGGCCATGGAAGCAGATTTAACACACTTGGGAACAAGCTTCGAGTATAAAGCAATCTCACAAGTCAAGAACATTATTAAAACAACATCAAAATCTCACCTCTGGACGGTTTTGAGCGAAGACTCCAATGAACTGCTTTGTGGATGGCTTGCAGCCCTGCTGAAGCAGCCCTGAACCCAGAGCTTCTGCTCTTTCAGCCACCTGGAATTTGGAGAGGAAAAAAAAAACCACATTAAAAAGGAGGAATACAAGCAATACTAAACCAACCAAGTCTTAGCTTAACACCCCAATCTTCTGCCAAGCGGAGCAAGAGCCTGGGGGGAGAGGACTCTTTGGGATCGTCATTTCCAGCTCACCTCCTTGTAGGACAACCACTGGTAGGGCTGCTTGGGCTTCCTGAAGCCCAGGCAGGGGCCGTTTTCTGGAAGACACAAGCAGAGAGGATGGAGTTATGGGGGCAGTGCTAGGAGTTAATATGCGGTACCACGCTGTGGGGATGCAGCAGAGCCCTCCCAGAGTCAATCCGTTGTTCTCAGGGTCGGCTCTTGCTCCTGGGGCAGAGCTCGCAGCAAGCCTGATCAGATTAAACACGCGGGTGCAGCTGACGAGAGAGCAGCTGCTGGGATCTCCCAACAGTCACGTCCGTCCTCCTCCCTGAGCTGCAGAGGGGACAGCAGCAGTTTGCCCCAAAACAGCCTCATCAAAAGACATTTCTCCAAAGACAGCGTGAGCATCAGTGTCTGATGAGGGCTTTCATCCCAAACACCAGCTCCTGCTGCTTTCACTGCCTTTTGAGTTAAACACTTCAAAGTGAAAACTGGGATTCGGATTCTACGATTCCATTGTTTTTAGCATAGCCTACTCCGGAGGAGAGTAAGACAATATGCAGCACTACGTGACAGGAGGAATATTTGAGAAGTTTAATTAATTTGCTAACTGTCCTTACCTGCACAAGATCCATCACTTCATGCACCTACTGAGTTATTTATTTACCCCTGAGGTGCAGGGTGGAATATTTGCAATTCCACTGAGGCTTCTGGAGGTAACAAAAATAATAATCTGACAACTAAATTGTGTTCAATGAGGTGAGATATTGTAAGCAGCAGACACAGAAACAGCTATGATAGAATAGCTAAGAGTCATCGTGGCATTTTGGAGTGGGAAATGATGTCTCACAAGCATGTGAGAGCTCTTTGATGGTACCATCAATCATGGGGTAAGGGCGATGGGCTGATACACCACACTCAGCTTTCCTAAGAGCTTTTGGCAGAGTCCTTTACCCTGCATGTTGTGGAATAAAAGGTAAGCTGGCTGAGTAACTGATGAAAAGGCAGTAACAAGCAGAAATAAGCATCAGCATTTGCAATGAAGGAAGAGCTCTTTTGGATTCCACAGTTCTATGCCCAGCCAACCCCTTTTAATGTATTCATAAACATTCTGGAAATGAATAATGTGTGATGAGCTTTACCGATGCTGCAAAATTCAGGCTGTTGAGCTGTCTGCCAGTGGCTGCAAAAAGATCTTGTGGTACTGAGAAACTGTGCAATAAATCTCAATGGCATTAAGGGCAAAATAATGCACATTGCAAATATTAACCCTAATTAAATCCCCATGCTCTGAAAGCGGCATGCACACCACCATGGGCAGCGCAGGCTGCAGCACCCACCGGGCCTCGCTGGCCTCCTCCTCCCTTGGGCTCCGCTCCTTGGACCTCCCACTCTCTGGATCTCACACTTTCCCGGCCTCTCACTCTATTTGGGCCTCCATCTCTGGGTCTCCCTTCGCTTTTTTTCCACTCTATTGGCCTCCACTCCATGGGCCTCCCATTCTTTGAGATGTCCCCTCGCGGGGCCTCCCACTCTGTGGTCCCCTCAATCGCTTCCATCCTCCCACACCTTTTCACCACCTCCACTCTTCGGGCTATTATGCTCATTTGATGTTCTACACTTTTGTGGATTCCTACTCTCCTTTGGCCTTTGAGTCCTCCCAAACTTTTATGGGCTCCCACGTTCTTTCAGCTTCTACACTCTCTGAGCTTCCCTAAGCCTTTGAGCCTCCCACACTGCCTGGGTCTCTACATCATCTGGTCCTCCACCTCTCCTAGGTCGCCTTGCCACGGTGCTCTCACCAGAGATGCTGAATCCCCTTCTGAAGACCTCATACATGGTCCTGGCGTCATCGTAGTAGTGTGTCAGCAGCTGTGGGTTGTCCCCGATCACCGACCGGCGTGCCCCAGCCTGGCCCTGTGCAACACAACGTGACGCAATGTGACAGAGTCATCAGCACCACCCAACGGGCAGAAGATGGGGACACCCTGAACCATAAAGCAGCACATTCCCCAAACGCTGGAGAAGCCTCTGCAGCCGCCAGCGTGTTCCTGCCCCAACACCCAAAGGGACGGGAGAGGTGGGACGTCCACCTCGGCACCCCAGTAACATGGAGCACCACCTGCCCAGAGAGGAGCGCTTGCCCCGGCTCATTGACATAGAAGAGTGTTGATGTTGCCCAAGGAGATTTGAGGAGAAATTATAAACCTGTAAGTCATGGAGTGGGCGTGTGCAGGGGGCAGATGGGTTGCTCTGGGCTCCACAGGCACCATGGGCACCTTCTCAAGGACATTTAGGCCGACACGAAGGACAGACTGAAGCAGGGGCCAGACTCCAGAACCCAGTGCCTGGGCTCAGCAGGGCTGTCTTAGGGGTGAGCAAGAGGAGGCAGGCAGGGTCAGAGGGACTGAACCAGGACTGTGCTGTGAGCCAAGCGAAAGTCTCATTAAAGCCCCAAGCACAGGGGAAAACTGCCTTGGAAAATGTAAATATCCCTCAGCCTTTTAAAAAGTTGTTGGAATTAAAGACAGTAAGGTTTTAGATGGTACATCACAAAAGGCTTTAAATTCTCATTACACTTTCAGGTATTGATTTAAGTGGAAACAATTTTCAGAAATATTTCTGCTCTTTAAAATGGAACAGCTTCATTAAACTTTAAAAGCTTTTCCAAGCATGAAAATTGATAACTCATGAGCCTCTAAGTGTGGATCTGGGTCTACTTTTTCGTATTATTACAGAGTTTGCAGCAGCAAACTCAGTGATGGGCACACACAAGAAGTGCCAGCTGATTTGACCTTAGCAGCTGGTGCCTTTCAGTGGTTTCTCCCACACAATGGCAGCTCCAGTAATTTTCGATCATGAATGGTTAAGCAAAACTAAGACCAGAATGTTACTGAAAATGTAAGAGAATAAATGAATGGGCTATATTCTAGTTCTCCACTTCACAGAAAACACTGAATTAAGGAATGAGGTGATCCACAGCACAGCACACTACACAGCTGAGTTCAGGATGAGTTTGGGGAGCCCTCTAAACAAACAAAAGCACCACCTGGCATCCCCTGCTGTCATTCCCAGGCGGGCAAACCCCAGGTAAAACCCAACCTTCCCCCCGGGGTGCCCCGGGCCTCACCTCCACCTCCTCCGACTGCATCCGCAGGTCGCAGGGCGGCTTCACGGCCCGGGGCCGGCTGGCGAACCAGTAAGCGACGACGGCGGCGAAGGCACCGATGCCCACCAGTGCCGTGGCCGGCAGGTTGCGGAAAAACTGGCTGAGGTCATCGAACTCGGGGAGCCGCAGGCTCCGCAGGATTTCCTGAGCCTGCATCTTCTCCACGAGTGAAATGGCAAACTCTGCAAGAGGCAGAAGGACGCGGTCAGGTCACGGGCAGCGCGGGTCTCTGTGCGGCTCGGAAAGGGGAGAATGTGTTTCCCTTGTCAGCCATTGCAAACACGCTGCTTTGCTGACCCGCGGGGCTGCCGGCCAACAACAGCCTTAGCTTGAGAAGAACAGCATCTATGGAAAATATACGAGAAAGGAGGAAGCATCCCTGCAAGACCAGGAGCAAACAGCTCGCTCCTAAAGGACAACCGAGTACGCATGTACACGGGGCGATGCAGCTGTAGTTATCTGTAGCAGATGCTGTGACAAGCTCTGGGATCCAGCTACAACTGTACCCTCAGAGCTGTCAGGAGGTTGCTCTGCCTTCCCCAAGCGGGACCAGGGCTGTGTGACAGCCACATCCCCCAGCAGGGACAGGTAGGGGGGCAGCGATGGGCAGCAGGGCAGGGACAGGGGACAGGCAACACTGTGCCAGCTCCGGCCACAAGCCCTCAGCTCACGTGGAGCGGGGCAAAGCCCGCATGCCTCTGTGCGCTAAGCAATGTGCAGACATGCTCCAAACCAGCACTTTCTGCCAGCTTTGCATTCTCAGCTTTGAGTTCCTTATTATTTACATCAGGGTGAATTATAGGTGACTTAAGTCAAGGAAAGTTTCGTTTCATTACTTAAATGTTTCCTGGAAGAAACAAGAAGGGAGTGCAGAGTGGGGATAAGGGAGTGCCAGGGTACCAGGCTGGTACCAGGGTCCCCACCCTGCAGCCCCACCAGACACGATGCCCTGGGGTGCTCGATGGGGCAATGGGTGGCTCCTGGAGGGAGCAGAAACGCCGGGGCATTCCCCACCGGGCAGTCCCTCCGGGTGCAGTCCTGGCATGGGAAATGAAAAGCTGGAGCCTTGGCTCCTGGCAGGACACAGTGGGGGTGCTGGGGATCCCCCGGCCCCCACTGCCAGCCCCTGTACGGCTCCAACAGTACTGAAACTAGAAACAAAGGAAAAGCCTTTTCTCCATTTCCGTAAAGAGGCCTGTGCATGGAGGAGACAGGCGAGGGGACAAGTTTTATGACGCAGGATGGTAACACTCCACCATCCCCAGCTCATTCCCTTTACATCTGCCAGCATCTCTTCGCTATGAGCACAGGGAGGGCGGCTCTTGCTTGTGCCAGACTCACCAGTGACAGCTCCTCCCTGGAAAAGCAGAGGACACGCAGCTGAGGAGGTGCATTTCCAAGCAGAGCCACTGTACATTGCCTTAATTTTCTGGTTTACATATACAGAAACACTCACTGGAGAGAGGAGCTGGGCACCTGGCTCACTGCTCCTGGGGTGCAAGGTGAGGCTGTCCTCAGGGGACTTGTGTTTGGGTGTTGAGTACACAAGAAGCATTTTAAATAACTGGTATTTACAGTAATGGCCCAGTATTGAGTCCCTGCCAGGGATTCTCCAATAAGGACCAGCCCTGCAAGGGACCATCAGAGCAGATGCTGCAGAGGAAGGGTTGCAAACAGTTCAGGTTTCCTGTTAAGCCCCACAGCTCTATTTATGACTTTTCCAGAAGTCAAGATGGTAAAGAAAAAGATTTTCTGCTGCAGGAGCCCAGGCTGCCCCTTTCCTCCTGCCCTCTGGCCTCGCTCCAACTTGTGCAGCTCCTGAGTGACCAATGGAGGGGCTTTGCTCCCATGGGGAGGCCAGGATTCCTGCACAATGGCACCACTGACATTACCACAAACCAGCTTTTTTCCTCCTGGGAACAGTGTCTGGGTTATACTGAAGGTCACAACTACGCTCTCGCAGCCTTTTCCTGTATTTGTGCCAAGCAAGCTCTGGAGGCTGGCGCAGGCGAGGCTGCAGGCAGGGGGACACCCCTTGCACAGAGCTCTGGAGAAGGTTTTTTAGTTTGCATGAGCAAAAAAAACCACAGAGAACAATTAACCTCATCCCTTGTGGGGCTACAATGTGGTGGGAGGCAGCAGGGAGCGGTGGCAGTGCCACAGACCCCACATTCGGGGCTGTCTCACTCGAGTGGGCTCTAGCCCAGCCACCCCTTGGGTGAGATGCTGCATCCCAGTGCCAGCCCAGCATCCCACATCCAACGCTGCATCCCGGTACCAGCCCAGCATCCTGCACCCACTGCTGCACCCCCAAGGGCTCCCGACTCTGCAGACTCTATGGGAACACAGCCAGCCTCTCCAAGAATGGTTGTGATGATCCCAGCAAATAGAACAGCATACAGATTTTGTTACCAGGCAATATCCACCCGTGGAGTAATTGTCTTCCGAATTTTGAGCATTTTTCCAGAAATCTGCTTGTACAATAATATATTAACTACATGGCTGCAATGATGTTAGGATGAACTGAGACAGAGCACAAATTTCTCCCCTCAATATTTCGCAACATCAGGCTGTGAAAAGCAGCTTGCCAAACACGCTTTTACTAGTAAACTACAAAAAGTGGGAGAGCTCAGCGAGGGAGCTATTCACTTACTCATGAATTAGCTGTTTGTGCAAAAGCATTTCAGCCAGTACCACTTAAAACTGCTCCCGGAAACACAGCCTGTCCCACCAAAGGCAGCCGCCCAATTTGCCACGGTTGCTGGTTACACTGAAATCTTGAGAATAACTCCCTCAACATCAGCCTGTAAGCACTGGTTTGTATCCACCTGTGCAGCCAAGCTGAAAGCAGGAAGTGCTGGATGCCAGCCCCTGCACAATATGGGAATAAAACTGTTTCTGTTATCATACAGATAGTGAGGAAAATCTGATTACACCTTCACTGACTTTGCATCAGGTGTCATTTAGGTCAGTACCTGGGATTTTGAAAAAATTTGCTCTAGAGGCATCAAAAAGGCACTTTCAATCTGCCAAAAAAACCCAGGTATGGTGCCTTAATACAGAATTAAGAATAATTTATAATTGCTGGGAGGTATTTGGCTTGAGCAAAGCGATGCGCACCATGCTCCTTGGGTTTGCATGGAACATATTCCCCTTATTGGAGTGGTGGAAAGGACACCATGGACCATTGAGTGCCACGAACAGGGTACTCTTGGCAGCATCTGCCTCTGCAGTGTGGTAAAACATGCTGCAGCAGCCAAAGGTACAGGGAAGACCTACAGGGAAACTATTTAAATTGCACTCATTCCATCCATCCCCAGGAAAAAAAATCAGAACATTCATCTTAGTCAAATGCTCATGGTATATTTATTATTTCTAACCACTTGTACTGCATTATACTAAAGTCCTACTTGAGACATTATTTCACACCAATCTGAAGTTTTTGTTGTGCAGCACATTCTGTCCCTGGAACAGGTGGCTGAATCCCTCATTCATAACCACATCAGTTGGTTTAAATGCATATGACTGGAAAATAAAAATTCACTTTTCCCTTCTCAAAGGAAGGTGCTGGCCCAGGGAGCTCAGCACTTTCTACGGTGGACTTTGAAATTCCATGATAATGAAGTCTGCAATGATTTTTAGATACTTTACGATTCAACTGAAAAAACCCCAACCAACTAACAACACAAAAAAAGAACAACAACAGCAATAAAAAAGCCAAAACACAAAAACCACCCCCCATATAAATACTTCTTGTTAGTGATTCATTTTAAATACACTGCAGATCACCTCAGAGGACGGCACAGTGGTGGAAATGTCAGCAATGGGAAATTGTGTCTGAAAATACACTTGAAAGCAGAAGTCCCTTTAGTTTTCTGCCCAAATGCAGCGACAAGTGTGCTGGGATCCCCGGCAGAGCTAAGGAGAAGTGTTAGTGGTAGGGAGAAGGTTCACAAACTAATCTGCTTATGTTTTTCCACTTTTGCTTATAATCTAAGTTCAATGAAGACTAAACATACACATCAAGAACCAGATGCTGCTCTCAGGAGTGAACTCACCCAGTCAAGGGAAGTTCTCAGCACCTTTGAATCCTCTCATTCTACCTGAGACCTGTAACTTCAGTCACTGACACATTTCTGATCGCATTCAACTTCTGCACTACGAAGCTCACGGGGCTTGGCTTTCTCAACTCTTAATCTTGATTTTGCATCCCAAAGGAATTCGTGATGAGCCCGTACTTGATCTGTTTGGGGCAGTAAACCTGCCTTGGGAAGCTGGCCAGGAAAGAGCCCAGGTGTGTTTGGGAGGAGCAGCATGGTCCAGAGAGGAGAAATGGAGGAACACCCCAAACCCAACACCTCAGCACCCTCCCAGCCCAGGGATGCTGCTTCTCCCTGTTCTGCAGAAACAGCTCGAGGCTGCCCAGACCACAGCCTGCTCCGAGGATGATCAGGAAAAATAAATAATAATAATTAAAAAAAAAAAAACCAGCATGGTAGGGCTGTGTTTCCCATCAGCAAGGCAGCATCGCACCCCAGATGTCTGTCTGCCATCTCGGTCTCAGCAGCAGGACACCCTCCGCCCCCCATCTCCAGCGGTTTTGCCCCATTTCGGTTACCCACAGTGAACCCACTGCCCCGCTCCCCGTGAGCGAGCAGAGCACCACGGCTGTGTGCGTGGCACGTGGAGACACCGACATTTCCATTACTTCACATCACCACTGGAATTCTGAAGTATTTCCATGGCAGACAGATAGAAACGAATATGCAAGGGGGAGCAGAAGAAGGAGGTTCAGAGAAAGGAAAAGGTGCCGTTTTTTTGCAGGGATGGAACAGCCATGGGCAAGAGTCTGGGGCTGCCCGAGTTGGCTGGCAAACCCAAAACCCCCCCCAGAACCTGGGTTTGGGGTGGAAAAGGCTTGTGCAGTCAGTCTTTGGGTAGGGAGGGACACCGGGCTTTGAATCACTTACCAGCCTTTGTTAACAGGCCATCACCGCAAGGACAACACTTACTTATTTATCTTTTTTTAGATACAAATGGCACTATTGTGCAATTTGGTTTTCATCTTTTCCTGCTGGAAGTGATTCTGTAGCTCCAGTGCAGTCAATGGAGCTTTAGTGACAATGACCAGTGTGGGAACAGCCTCGAACTACTGGTGTATGCATAATGCGATTAACATTTTACCCATCGGTGCAATCACATCCTTCCTACCATTACATCAGCACCCGGGTGCCTGCTTGGGAAGGAGAACTCACTTTGAGACGCCTTTATCCTCCTGCCCACCACGTATTCACAGCAGGGTAGGGAAGAGGCAGATGATTTATTTTAGGCTGGAAACTGGGCAAAATGTCTAAATACTATCCCTATATTCAAGCACAAAAAAAGGCTGTTCGCATTTGACTTTATAGCACTAAACCAAAATCAAATAAACAGCTTGTCGGTCTGTCTGAGTGAATTAGTTACTTGAGGTGGCTGCAGACCGTTGTAGTCATTAACACTTGAAAGAATGAGTCCTGCCAGCAGTTGCTAACCTAAGGATATGTAAATCCTCTCAGTTTTAGGTCAGTCTGCTACTCGGAACAAGGTAAGAGTGACTTGCAAAACACCTAATCACAATCTAGAGACTACTGACCTTGCAGCTTTAGACATTTTGAAGCCCCTAGTTGAGTGTTGCTTTAACACGTATCTCAAGACTGCATGGTAAAGTGTCCTTTAGCTGAATGATGCTCATTATACGCTAAAATGATTATGTAACCAGTATGCAAATGTGTAACCGATTGGCTCTTTAGGTCTGCCCTGAGCAGCGATAAGATTTTGTATATAACGGCTGCTACTTTTCTTTCCGGTATGCTGGCTTTAATCCGGCACCCAGACCTGCACAACTCCCTAACAAAAAATATCTCTCATCTCTGTGTGCTACAATTTGGCTTTTTTTTTCCCCCGCATACCGGGTGACAGAACCCTGCTTTTGGGACACCACCATGGCTCAGACCCACAGCTTCCCCATGGGAGCTGCAGCGGGAGGAACGTCCCCACCGGCCGGTGCTCACCATCAGCCCGTGTCCTTGGCTACGGCACCCGCTGCTCACTCATTTCACTGAGGAAACGGAATTTACAGGGTCTAAAACATCTCAATCCAGAGAGGCAGATTTAGAGGGATTTCGCTCAAGTGAAACAGTAGGTTTTTTGAACTCTGAAAGCTCTGTTTTCTCACATTCAGCTCCGCAGACCCCAGGCTCTGAGATTTGTAGTTGCTTTCCTGAAACGCAGTCGGAAGATTTGTACAAGGAAGCAACCAGCAAAGTTTGGCCCGTTCTCCTTGACCTTCCCCTGCAGAAGAGGAACACAGCCGTTGTACTCTGTACACAAGGTCCAGGGGATTCTGAGATGAGGGTTCAAATAATCTTGTGGCTGTGTCAGCACACGTGGGTCTCCACTGACAGAGGGTAAGGGAGCATCAGAATTCACAGGGACACACAGAACTGGCAGGTGTTTGCTGGCTGCATCGTTGGAACCCATTTTCTAATTTTAACAAAAGCTGTTGCAACGATTAACATGTTTCTGGAAACACATGTGCAGAGGCTGCTGTAACCACACAGGCAAAGGGCATTTGGGGATTTTGTGTATTGTTTGCAGACTACAGTTCTTTTTTTTTTTTTTTTT
>VWYH01010685.1:614870-763680 GCA_013399365.1 Pampusana beccarii
TTTTTTTTTTTCTTTTTTAAAAAAACTTTTTCCGAGCTTCATGTGAGCGTGCAGCAAAACAGCAATCCTGGGAGGAGCTGCTGTCATTAAATGCTGCTCAGGTACCACTCACTTTCTCAAGCTTGGCCAAGGCAGCAGCTCTTAGGACACCACAAGCTCTGAATTCCTGATCGCCGCTGTAATTAAAACCAGAGGCGATACCAAGCCAGCCTCTGCCATGCACCTCCACAAATGTTGCTTGTACAGGCCCAGCAGATGAGTTGGATGAACCTTCAGTTCCCAGTTTAAGGCCCATCTGGGTTGTGGTCGTGCTCTGCTGAGGAGTGGGGACACTGGCTTGTCTGGAACAGACTAATTAGTGATCTAATGAGATCCCCAACCACAAAGACTGCAGTCCAGCTCTGTTGTGCTTCAGCCACAAATGCAACATCCAGTTTATTCTGAACCTGCAGATTTTCTCTCATTTGTTTCAATTAAAGAGGAGAAAATATGGGAAGCCCAAGGCACCTGGCCACCTTTCTATTTTCAGCTAGTTTAAGATTAGGTCAATTTTATTCTCTGTTTTCATAGTTCTATGCTATAGTGTTTATGGAAACGGTAATGCCACACTTTATAGGAGGCACAAAGCTTGAACAGTGTTAAACACAGAGGGAAAACGCCCTTATATAGTTATTGGTCACTACAGATAGCTACTGACAACCTTACAGAAGGGTTGCACTGCCAGGAGACAGGAGACCAGACAACCTGTGAGCCTTAAAACTGCTGGAGAGAGGGGCACAGGGGGTGATAAACATAAAGGGGAAAATATGAGCTCCAAAAGTATCCAAAACTGAAAGAATCAGGGTGCAGAAATACAGTAAACAGCCCCAAAATGAAGCAGAAGTCCAGTGAGTCTGGCTCACGTGCTACTGCAGGACTCCTGTCCACTTGCAGCCTACGCAGGTCATTGTGGCATACACAAGTCGCCACAGTGACCCAAAATGTGACATTTCTCAGCTGCGTCCCTGTGCCAGCAGCTCGGGCACCAGCAGCGCCCAGCCCTGTCCCGTCTCTCCTCAGATGTGCACACAGGGACCCTCTGTGCTCTGCGAGAATTAATCAGCTGTAACTACTTGGGATTCAGCAATTACTGGGATTATTGGCCAAGCTGAGGTTAATACTATTTAAAATTTTCTTCAACTTTACCTGCTTTTGCTCCTGTAAACGAGATGTTTCACTATACCCCCTTTCCCCACTTAATGTCTCTCACCTTCGGTCAGATCACACTGAAGCAGCTTCTGTGTCATGTGTCACTGCTGTGATTTTTGGGACAGTATATTTTCATCAAAACCGGTTTCCATTAAAAAAAAAAACAAAACGAAAAACACCCTACCCACTAAAACCAGAACAAAAACTCTTGCAGGTACTTAATTTTACTCACTGTGAGTGAAATGACTCCCAAGTGCAACAATATATAAACCACAATTACTGTGTTTTACTTAGATTATTCGTGGAGTCAAATCACAATTGTATATTTAACTTAAGAACCCAAGCAAAGGCATTAGTCTTCATTGACTATGGCTCCACTACAAATCAGTGAGTCATAACTGGGAGGAGGGGAGAAACACACCAGTTCAGAGATAAAAATTACGTTTTTTGGATTATTATGCCAGGACTCAGACAACATAAGAAGATGTGTGAGGTGATGGATGCAGAATATGATTTTGTACTTGGACATCTGTTTGCATGAGTAGCGAACAAGGGAGGAAAGGCACACAATGCCTGCCAGGCTGCAGCACCCCTGCAAGGAGCAGATACTGGAGAAGAACCCAGTGAGTAAGAAACGTAATAAAAGCAGGTTATGATTTTTATATTTTATTTTTACTAATGAAAAACATCCTTCTCCATGTTCCTTTGGGAATCAGACCAGTCCAATCTGTTAAACTGGCCATTTGCCAACAAGGCTATTAAAGAATAAGGTTTCAATGGTGCATAAGCCTCTTTATCTCAAATTGCTTTCGTGCCGATGGAGCCGGCTGGGGGCTCGATGGACCCCGAACTGTGGGTCTGGGTTGTGGGAAGCAGACGTAGGGCTGTGTCAAGGCCATCAGGGACCATCCGTGTCCCACTAACCCCCCCATGCTGTCCCTCCCTGGTCAGCACGGCAGAGTTATCTGCCCTGGAAAAAGGCTTTGCATCGCGTCAAGCCTCTTGATCTGCTGGAGAGGAATAAAGCAAATAAAGTTCACAGTGAGGAAGCCGGTAACGCTTTTCCGTGACCTCTGCTTACTGCGCAGAGAGGACAGGGATGAATGAAAGGTGTTCAGCCTGTGGTTGGGTTTGGGGCATAAATTTGGCCCGGTGTTCTAAGAGGGATTTTTTTTTTTTTTCCTTAGGAGAATCACACAGAAAAATGCCTGATGCAGAAAAAATGTCTCAGAGGAGATTACAAAAAGATTTGGTATCATTATATATACATATATACATACACAATTATATATATGCATATGTGGATGTATATGCTTGTATGTACATGTGCGCATATATATATAAAGAATATATATGTATAAATTTCCACCTGCTCTGGGTGACTGATGATTAACACTTGTGCCAGCACCATTATTGCAGAGACACCTCACACTCCCCAAAGAACCTCCTTCTCACCGAGTGTCTGTAGTGTGGACAGCACAGGCCCCTCCCCAGCCCGACCCCTGCCCCACGCTCTGCTGTGGCTCCTGGGGACCCAGCTGGTGGCAGAGCTGGGACCCCACTGACCCCTCGCCACCCCAACAGCAAAGGCAAGATGCAGACAAAGGATGGGAATCTCCAAGCAACCCGGAGAAATGGCATTGGCCTCTGCTCCAGGCCCCGCCGAGAAATGCATTTGCAAGACATAAGATCTTTGCAAGCATCCACTAAAAAGGGAAAAATGCTAACAAGGAGCTCAATGTCCTGATAGTCCAATTTTAACAGCAAGAGCAGAGTAATCGCACATAAACAGAAGTATTTAAAGTATCTAAAATATCTACAGCGTACCAGCCCCTTGCCAAGAGAAATTATTCAATAAATAATTCAGTGGCTGTGTGGAGATCTTACTTTATATGCTTCTAATATTTCAGAGAGCAAAACCCACCGCCTGTGCTCAGAGCCACGCAGTGGCCACGCCACCAGCTCATCCTCATCTCCCTGCACCAGATCCACCTATCCAGCCCACAGAAACCTCCATCCTCTGGTCCCACACCTCCCTGCCACACTCAGACACAGCTCGTACATGTGAACCAAACTACAGATACCTTTCATGGCCCCAAGCAGCTCAGCACAGCAGTACTCTGAAGCCACCATGATTCATGCATACAGGAAAGCTGAGACTGGTCCAGATCTGCCACTCCTCTGGATGACGAAGCACTAGGAAGCCTGTGTAGGTATTTTAACTTTCCTACCAGAAGGGAAGAACTGAACAGCTCAGAACTCTGTTCTCTCTGAAGTCTATCAATTGCCTAAGGCACGGTGACGAAAAAGCTCCTCTAACTGCTGAAATGTCCTTAAAATGTTACCCGGTGCCGGCATGTGATGAACCAGAGTCACGAGGTTTCACTGACCAGGCTGGAAATCTCAGCCTGTGGTTGCAGAGGATGAAGTTCAGATGGCAAAACCCACCTGGGTTATTTTTGCAGTCACTGTCCCCCTCATCATGCTCGTTTTGCCACTCTCATGCCAGTGTGCCTGCTGTGTGCTCAGGCAATTCCTCCAAGCTGAAATGTGACCAGGCCAGAAGAAAAAGCTAACTCCCAAAGCTGGGTGGTTTTCTGGCTCTTTGTTCTTCTGACTGCAGCTGCAGAACCACTGGCACAGCTGGGCCAAAACCAGCTCAGGCACTGCAAAGTTGCACCTGGGGGAGCCTCAGCCTGATCCTTCCCTGCCTGTGTTCCCATGACCACAGGGCCCGTAGGAGCAGCCCATGGAGGTGACTAAAGCAGGAGAGAATTTGCCCCTCAGCCTTATGGCAAAGTTTACAGGTGCCAGTGAATCCTGCACGTGTTTGCTGGGACTCACGTTTAAGTGCCGTGACCTGCAGGCATCCTTAAAGTTTTGTGTCCCTGCACTGCACAACGGTGCTGCTCTTGCCAGGGCTGGGGTTCAGTTCTGGAAGCTGCTTCCAGAACATCTGCAAAACTCCCTCACTTCCCAGAGGCATCCGTGATCGTTTGTAAGACTCAGTTCTTGTGAAAAAGGGAGTTTGTTGGGTTTGAGGGAGGAAGGTGGTTGTTCTCATTTTTTTTAGTGACACTGATGGTTGATTGTTCCACATACTATGGGGTTCTTGAATGCCGTGTGGCAGGTAGCAAACAAACAGCTTAAATAATTGCATAAAAATAGTTATCTGGGGCAGAGTACAAAGAGAAGCACTCAACAGAGAGGGAAAATGCAGCTGCAGCCATGACAGCCACCTTTACAGAACAGGACCGACGAAGATGCTCAGCAAAGAGCTTGATGGCTCGTTGCCAGGCAAAGGCTTGACATTTGCCTTCAAATATCAACTGGATTTCAACAAAACTTAGCCCTGTCTTTTAGAGGCCATGGTCTGGCTGGGAATCTCAGTAACCTGCAGTTCTTGCAGCGGTGTCAGTGCTGCTCAATGCGGAGGTGCAGGAACCACCAGCCAGGCGTGGGGGTGGGGAAGGACGGGGTGTCCAACCGCAGCGCTCAGAGGGTTGGGGAAGTTCCACTCCAGGCCTCACCAATTCCCATTTCATTGGGTTTTTTTGGTTTTGTTCTGTTTTCTTTTATGAAAAGCACACCTTGCATTTCTCAGCAACAGCTACAATTGGCCATCGTGCTGTCTGCTTCGGCTGCACTGGCACTCCCAGCCCAACACACAGCCTACCCGAAGCCGCAGGGATCATTTTTGTACCCCTGCAGACTACACGCTGCCCTTCAGCACACCCGGGGGGATGCAGTCCCCTCCACAGCTTGCTGCAGGGCTCATTTTCAGCCTCCCTGCCTTCACGTGCCAGAGCCAGGCCCTCTGTGTTCATCTCAGTCTGCAAAGCCCTTAGCCCAGGGCTGGAAGAAAGGAGATTTTGGGTAAAATTTGCCACCACAAGCACACAAGCGTGCCTCGCCCTGGCTGTCACGGGCCGGTTCTGCTCTGCCCCCACATCAGGTCACCGCCAGGCAAGGACAGGCACAGGCGGGCCCCAGCCCAGCTCGGCTCTCCATGGCCGTTCACACCCAGCCTTTGGCCGTATCCACATGGTCAGTGTGTGCGAGACCGGTTGCAGTGACACAGGGGGACTGAAGGGACACCAGCAAGCAGGAGCTGGCCCTGGCTGCTTTCCTACAGCATGCACATATTGCAGCGGGTTTGATTTCTGTTTGATGTTCCTGAAAAAAACCCTCCTTCTCAATGGGCTGGGGTGACCCAAACCCACATCACTGACAGACAGAGCTGTGGGGCTCCCCGCCACCAATTGGTGCTCCCCTCTGCCTTACGCCCACCGTGGGCGCATGGCTGTTGGCGGGAGCAGGCAACTGAGCTGGCACAAAACTAATTGTTCTGCAAAAGTAACAGAAAAAAATGCTTCATTTCCAACCAAATCCCTGGGGTGATCATATAGGACAACGAAGCTGACAAAGGGTCTGGAGCACAAGTGTGATGGGAGCGGCTGAGGGACCTGGGGGGTTCATCCTGGAGAACAGAAGCTGAGGGGAGACCTTCTGATCTCTGAACTGCCTGAAAGGAGCTTGGAGCCGGGAAGGGGGTCAGGCTCTGCCTCCAAGGAACAAGTGACAAGAAAAGAGGAAATGGCCTCAAGTTGCACCAGGGGAGGTTTAAACTGGGTACTGGGAAAAATTTCTTCCTGGAAGGGCTTGTCGGGCATTGGAACAGGCTGCCCAGGGCAGTGGTGGAGTCACCATCCCCGGAGGGGTTTAAAAGACGTGGAGGTGAGGTTCTCAGGGACATGGCTAAGAGCTAGAGCTAGGTTTTGGTTGGACTTGATGATTTGGCGGTCTGTTGCAGTGATTCGATACGGCATCACAAGCACCAGTGCCATGATGGAGCCAGAAGCAGGCACACAGCTGGAGACCTTGGCAGCTGCAGTGGTGCCTCCACTTAACGCTGTAACCGTAGCATGTGGTCACACGGACAGGTCACAAGGGTCACCCCAAGATTCACCTGGCCCTGGCCGGTGGGAGCAGGGCATGTCCCCAGTGCAACACACCCACCTGCCATCCTGCCCAGAGAGACCACAGCTGACCTGGGACCCCCTCTATGTGCTGGAAACAGCTGAATAGCACAGCAAGACCTGCCAGTGCGAGGAGCCCTCCTGCCTGCCTTTCCTGGGTGACAGCACAAATATTTGCGCAGAAGCAGCCCAGGGGCACTGATCCAGCTGCAAACCTTTGTGGGTTTGTTGCTACTGTTTCTTTTGGTGGCAGTACCAGAATAAAGTGGTTTCTGAATAACACTCCAAGCATCCTGCACGGCCATTGCTTTGTATGGCAGCCCTGGGAATGCATCATCCAAAGTGACGCAGAAACCTAAACTAGCTCATAACAGGAGACTTTCCATAATGCTCAAGAGGCAATGCAACAGCATGCTCAAAGCTAGTCTTGCAAAGAACAGGAAGATTTTGTGCACCGCTTCCCAGCCATGTATTAGGCTGCACTATTTCACCAAAAGCTCAGACTGGACTGAAACTTGGCCATATTTCAGTTTCATCTTGCCTTCTGTAATATCAACAGTTATGTACAAAGTATTTGCAGGAGGCCCAAGCAGGCCAAATTGCAGCTGGCATTGCCTCCAGCCATGGGGGCCCTGGAAATCAGGTGCCTTGCTGTCTGCAGGACGCTGCCCATGCAGCATCACACCATAGATCTCATCTGCCACTGCAGAAGATGTAGACTGAGACCTGCTAGCTTGTACCATATAATAGTTAAGCGCTGTCTTCATTGTAAGGAGCAATTGTCTTTAAGTCAATATTACAGCTTGAAGAGCTCCAAAACTTTCTGGCCTGCCACCATGGTAAAAGCAGAGCCATATGAACAAACAAGCAGACGAAAATGCCCTCTGCCACTTGTGTGTCAAGTGTGTGCCCGTGAAGATAGCATTATGACTGTCACAATGGAGTCTGAAACTAGAAAATGAGACCGAAAGGGGAGATTAAAAAAAGAAAAGTAACAGTAGTGTCATGATCTAACTATAATACAGTTGTATTCCTCACTCACAGTAAGCTGTCTATAATTAGACTAGGTTAATTACCAATCAAGTGCCTTGTAAGTTGTAGCGCTTTTCTGAAGGACCCTGTCCACACAGATAGGAAGGAGCGAGGGGACCCTGAAGGTGTGAGCACACCTGGAGAGAGCAAGGTTTTCTCCAGACCCGTGCACACATAATGTGACTGTCTGAATCAGGCCCAGGCTTCCCCCCAAACCAAACCAGCAGCTGAGGGCGGCTTTGACAAGCTCAGGGCTTTATTTGGCAACCTTGCAGTGCAATAAAGGACAAGGAAATAAGGGTTGAGAAGGAAGCAGGTCATGTGCCAAAGGAGCCGAAGGGAAGCAACTCCATCCTTGGAAGGCAGAGGCGCGGGCAGTGGGGGCCCCGTGCCAGCAGCCTGCGGTCATCACCGAAACACGGTGCCCACAAACAGCCAGAGCTTCTCAAAATAATCTCCGCATATTTTCTGTGTGTGAGAATATCACTGTGCTTTTAAAGGAACGTAACTTTATGTTTCTCTCTTGCATGTGAAAAAAAACAGACTGATCACTGCAGAAGTGGCCACTGCGTTAGGGACTGCTCTCACTGCATTGCTCAACAGCAAATAACCACTTGTGGTTGGTGCAGAAGATTTTCCAAGGAGGCCCCGCAGCTGCCCACATCCCCTTTGGCAGGCGTACCCGGTGGCCATGCCTGACCCACCATGCTGGACACCTCCAGGAACAAGCAGGGACCCTCCAGGAGCCTCTCTGAAACCCCTGAAAGCATCCTCTTATATCCCCAACCCTTATCCCAACCTGTCCCCATCACGCCCAAGGACAGAACACACCAGGGACAGGCACACACTAACGCAACACGGCAAAAAAGAAACCACACTATGTCCTGAGCAGGTATTCCACGCCTACTGATAAGGCTTCCATGCTCTGTGCCTCACTCCAGGGTACCCCAGCAGCATTTGCACCCCACTTACAGCAGGCTCTTCCCACAGGGATGGGGCACACACGCAGTTATGTGCTTGAAGGCAGCGTGAATCCACAGTGTTTGGTTAGAAACCAGACCACACAGTACATTTAACACTTGCGACCTGCCGTCACTGTGTAGCTTTGGCAAACGCACATGTCAGCCACTTGTATTTGGAGGTGCCACAGACAGCAACGTCTGTCACAGAGTACCTGCCTTGAAGTCTAGGTGGTTGAAATTCGATATACAGAAACCTAGAAACCCGCTGGGTGTCAACCACAACTAAATGAGTTTGCCAGACTCTGCGGAGCTCCTGCTGTTGCAAACAAGCACTGATGTTTTGAGGAACAAAGCCTAAATTGGCAGAGCCCTCCCACAGCACCCCCAGAAACCACCTTTCGAAGAACAGAGTCGCAGAATAGTTTGGGTGTGAAATGACCTTCAAAGTCATCCAGTGCCACCCCTGCCATGAGCAGGGACATCTTCACCAGCTCAGGTTGCTCAGAGCCCCGTCCAGCCTGGCCTGGGATGTCTCCAGGGATGGGGCACTCACCACCTCTCTGGGCAACCTGTATTTTACCACCCTCGTTGTAACCAATTTCTTCCCCATGTCTGGCCCATCTCTGTATCCAAGTGACCTTGGCCAGCACACAGGCAGAGCCCACAGAGGTGCCGGGAGTCCTGGAGCCCCAGGGCTGGAAGCAGCAGCCACCGCTGTTCCTGGGGCTCCCCCGTCTACACACGACCTGTCGCCTTCAGCGCTGGCATCTCCAGCCAGAGCCAGGCTGGAGCTTTCTTCCCCCCTCTAAGGCTGTTAGGAACACGTGAAACAACAGGAAACTGCAAAAGCCACAAACTCTTTCTGGTGCTGGTGTTTCATCCCCATCCTGCCAGTCAACCCGACAGGCTCACCGCACATTGCAACACTAAGAAACACAGCCGAGATCACCTTTTCCCACAACAACAGAGCCCATGGGGTCCCTCTCTGCACCAAGGGGTCCCCCACACCCCTTTTTTTGTGTTTTGCTTCCCTCAGTATCCCAGAGCCCAAGTGCTGCAGAGCCAGCGGCTGCCCCGGTGCTGGACAAAGCCCCCTGGGGTCCTGCCCAGAGCCACCTACGCTCCTCACCCGCACTTCAATAATAACGATAATAATAAAAATAGCCACAGACTTACCAGCCGCAGAGATACCCTCCTCTGCCCTCGTACACATCAGCTCATGGCTGGTCTCAGGCCGCCGGAGCTGCCGTGCATGTACTTGTTGCAGAACTGCTGACTCCAGGACGTCCCACCCCCTTCCCATCTGCAAACTGCTGAAAGAAGTTAAGCTCGGCTAATATCAGCTTAGGCTGTATTAGCGCAGCAGTGCCCCCGTGTAACCCTTGAGGCTCCAGCTCCCGGCAGTGGGAGCCTTGTTCCAGCTTCTTGCAGATGGGCAAAACTCCCCCTTCTGCTGAATAATGCATCGGTTTGACACATCTATTTGTCATACTGAGTTTTACGGTTCCTAAAAGAGTCGAGGCAATGCTTTTGGATGTAAAATTGCAAATGTCGAGTTTAAAATTAAAGACGGCTTTTTTTTTTTTTTTTTTTTTTTTTTTTGCCTTGGGGAAAAGTAATCGTAAAATTAAATTTCTGACACTGAGAAAGTCTGCCCTGCTAGTCCTAGTCTGCTAAATTAGAAACTTCATAGCTTGAGCAGAATAAATGTAAATTGATCTGAATCAGTGAAATATCAAGAGAATAACTATTGCCAACTTCATCCTGACATTGTTATATATATTAAAACCAAAGAAAAAGTCTGGCATTTGAGCCAAAACCAGGTTTTGTTAATTTACACTGATAACAATACAGAAACCTTGCAATTCATTTGTGATGGCAAAATTATTAACGTTTAAGATCTGAGAGGTCTGGCTAAGACAGTGAACCTAACTAAAAGAACATTCCTTTCCACTGAAAGCAAACAGTTTCTGATTGCTCCCAACTGCCCAGGTGTGAGCAGAGATAACCCGGGGGGTGGGCAGGAGCCCTCTTTCCATATCCCCCCCTTATTTACTGATTCTTTCTTAAAGTTGTGGCAGTTAGCAAAGCACTTGAGGAGTCCATCCCTCCCAGGGGTAATACCTGGCTTTGTTAACATTGAAATTAGTGATTTCCTCACCTCCATTTTTTTTTTTTTCTTTTTTCCTGAAATCATATAGAGGCTGGATCTCCACAATCACCTGGCAGAGAGGAACAGAGGAGGAGATGCTGCCTGAACACTCTTAAACCATGATCATAATTAATAAAGTTTCTGTCTGACCTGTCCTAAATCGTACTTGCTATATTATGCGCTTGGAGTGCATAATAGAGAATTTTCAGAGAACACAACACTTGTGAATGAAGTGGGACAAATATTTAATGAGATTTCAGGCAAGCTTGTCAAACATCACCCGTTTGGCTCAGATGTGGGTGTTCTGTAATCAGGCTTAATTCATAAAATTGCCAGAGTAGGGCAGGGAGTAGTGGCCTAAATGGTCTGCAGGTATAAATCAGCATCACAGTGCTGGCTTAAGGGGACCTCAACGCTGTTCACCAGTTCAGATTCTTGGCCCTTTGTTCCTTATGAGCCACAGCTTGACAGAGACTTGGTAGTCAGAAAATATTTCACACGTGTGAGCAGCCCCAGGCTGGCTGAGCCCTTGGGAGTCTGTAGCCCTTGGATACAACACAGCTGTGTTGGTGATGGAGTGTTAGGGGATGTGGGAATACTGATTTTTAACCAAATACTCGATCAAAAACAAGTTACTGTGCTGCATTTATTTAGATGAATTCTTCTTTCAAGCACCTCTTGGTAAGGGATGCGCTTGCCTACCTCCATGGAGGTGACAGCGGGTGATGTGCCCTCAGCCACGCGGAGGGCTTCAGTAAAAACAAGTGATCCAGGAAAGTTCGGATGTTTTTATACTTTATCAAAATTAATGAGAAGAACAGATTAAGGTTGAATTTTAGACTGAGTGAAGCTTATAGCCAGGAGGATGCAGAGCCACCAAAGCAGCTGAGGCTGTACCACCAGACTACCCTGGGCCCAAAGCCGGCCCATGGGCTCCTGGGCTTTCATCAGTCCACAGAGTCTCATTGCCCAGAGTCTCAATTATTAGAAGCACTAACATGAGGCTGCCAGGCAAGTGTTTCTGCCTCCTCTCCCTCTATCCTTCCATTTCCTTACACTGCAGGGATACCAATGGGTGGCAAAGGAACAAAAATAAACCCACAATGATTATTTTATTGCTTATGCGTCTGTTCCCAGCTGCCATCCTCAAAACAGCTTCCAGGCACCCAGAAGCACAGTCTCCGTTTTGCAGCTGGGTGCAGCACATGGTGAGGTGCAGGGGCCATATTCTGCCCTGGTCCAAGGGGTCCCGTCTCCATCCTGGGACATCAACAGGGCTGGTACCCACTGGCCACAGCCCCCACCCAGTGCCGGTACCCCCGGCAGCGAGGGCCTGGCACTACTCCACAAAATGGGGGGAAAAGGGGGATCAGCATCATCGCACAGAGGGTTTTTTGAGAAATCTGTGGTTAGGCTCTGATTTGAGATGTTCTTAAATACACAAAGTTAAGTACTTCACTGGAATTTTCTTTTCTTCTTGCACTAATAGCAAGTGGTTACATTGTTTGCATGTTTTTAAACATTTGCTTTATGTTGAAAGTCATTTCCTGTTGCTTTAGTTTGGTTTTGTTTATTTTTTAAAATTTTGTTAACTTCAGCAGCAATTAGGTTATTTGTATGTTTGTTTCTAGTCAGTTCCACTCCCTGGTTTCACACCCTGCAGTGTGCAGTGCATTTCTGTGCCTGACACTACTGTAACTTGCTTTTGCTCTCCTGTTCTCACAGAGATTTTCAAGCCCTCATTATGGTATTTCTGTTCATGCTGGGTTTTGTAAACTCGCACCGAGTCTCTCTATGGCAGCCCATAAGCGAATTTTCAGTTGGGATGTATACGGCACCTTTCTGCTGCCTCCTTGCCGTCAGGCTTTTCCCCTTCTCCAGCCCCGATCCCCTTCCCTGCTGCAAAATCAGCCTTTAAATCCCCCTTTCTGGATACTTTAAGCCGTGTCTACCACACTGGAGCAAGGTTTCCAAGGGTTAAGGTGGGGGGGAGGCCCTCAGACAGCCCCATTCTTCAGTCTCAATGACCCAGAGCTTTTGCCTTTTCAAATGTATTTAAGCAAATCAAGTGAACAGAAGAAATGCAAATGCCTTTTCCGAAAGGAAACACAGCCCTGGATTGTTGTTGGCAGGTCAGAGCATCACACCACCCTCGGCAGCCTCTCAGCTGCCGGGATTTGCCGGCCCGGGGAGCGGCGGCCGGCACGAAAAAAAACCCAACACAAACCCTTTTCAGGCAAAATAAAACCAGGGCTCGGGCATTCCGGGGGGGTAAAGGGAAGGGGGCACTGTGGTGCTCCCAAAAACCTGTCTGCCTAATGACAGAGGAACGCGTGGGGCGCAATGGGGGGACCCACAGCAGCCGCAGCCCGGTGGGAATCAACTTGTTCTCACAAGTTCAACGTAGAATCATAGAATCATTTCATTTGGAAGCAACCCTCAAAATCACCGAGTCCAGCCATAACCTGGCACTAAACCATGTCCCTAAGAATCTCATCTCCACGTCTTTTAAACCCCTCCAGGAATGGTGACTTCACCACTGCCCTGGGCAGCCTGTTCCAATGCCCGACAACTCTTTCCGGGAAGAAATTTTTCGTAATATCCAATCTGAACCTTCTCTGGTGCAATTTGAGGCCATTTCCTCTTGTCCTTTCACTTGCTACTTGACAGAAGAGACCAACCCCCTCCACGCTCCAAGCTCCTTTCAGGCAGTTCAGAGGTCAGAAGGTCTCCCCTCAGCTCCTGTTCTCCAGGCTGAACCCCCAGGTCCCTCAGCTGCTCCCCATCAAGACTTGTTCTCCCATCAGGATGCTGATAGGACTGGGAGAACCTTTTGCAAGGACGGTCCTCACAAGGTGCTCCCAGCTGGGGTGCTCAAAGAATTTTATTTGAATGTTTTGTTGAAAGAAAAAATAACCCTGTTTTAGGTCATTTGGAGTTACAGAGAACTGTTTTACCTAAAACTGAACAGTTGCCCAGAGAGATGGTGGGTACCCCATCCCTGGAGACATCCCAGGCAAGGCTGCATGGGGCTCTGAGCACCTTATCTGGGTCAAGATGTCCCTGCTCATGGCAGGGGTGGGACTGGATGAGCTTTGAAGGGCCCTTCCAACCCAAACTATTCTATGATTCTATGATACAAAGTAAAATACATTTAACATTTCAAGAAGGCTTCTAATATATTTGTCTTTTTTTTCCATCATTGGGAACAATCTTGAAACCAGCTCTAAATAATGGTCTTTCCACTTGTTATACCTAAATTCTGTTCTCTGCAGAAAATACATTTAAATCTGCATCATTCACATCTTTTGTAATTTCAGTGCAAGTTTGATTTAGATCACTTTCAATTCATCTACATCAACAGCAGAATTATTTTTTCTTTTTCTAGATACTTTTTCAAAGGAAAAAAATAGATTAAGTTAAATCAGCTTAGCAATTTCAGTGCTGGTTCCTGTGCTGACCAGCTCACACCCTTGGAGGAAAGAAAACAAAAAAATAATCCCAGCTTAGCAAACACCTTGGTGCTTTCCCTGGCTGCAGCTCTCAGCTGGTGCCATCTAGCAGTGACTGGGACACCCCAGCGATCACAGCAATGACATTAATGCTCACTGAGCTGATTTTAGGGATTTGGTAGGTCTGGGAAAGGAGCTGCGTGTTGCTCTGGAGGTGGAGGGGAGCGCAGCTCTGACCCTCGCCCTGCACAGGGATTTGCGTGTCCTTCCCAAGGTGGCTGATCTTGATCCCTCCGGCTCTCCCCAGGTCCCATCAGCAGCTCAGGGGCTGCTCTGCCTTGTGCCCAGGGCAACTTGGCCTCAATTTCTCAACAGCTGGTGGGAGAAGGGACAGTCATTTTAGCTCCTTTTCTTCTCAGCCATGAACCTGCCTAGCCCAGGAAAGAAAGGCTGTGCAGCTTTCCATCCAACGAGAGACCAAGCGATGGCCCAAAGAGAGGCGTGGTGCCTGCTACACCCAGCCTATGCTCTCCAGAGCAGGAGAAACCCATCCTTTCCAAAGGCGAAAGTTGCCAGGCTGAAGAAGAGACTCAGTGGGACAGGACAGAGCTGCCACGTGGGCAACAGTCTCAGCGAGGAGGCTGGGCTGTGGGTTGGGAAGGAAACATCGGGGGGAAACAAATGGCTGAGACATCATACTCACATCCAAACAAGCAGGATCTAGATTAATCATAAGCAAATCTGAGCTGATACTTGGAAGGTTTTGGTAAAGTTTGTAGAACAACTTTCCAAAGTGGAGGTGTGTTCACAGCAGGGAGAGTCACACTTCTGCGGAAGGACTGGCTGAGGTGGCACCTCACGGCAGGTCCCTGTCACCCTGGCACTTGTGCTTCTGGACCCAAAGGTGCATCTCAGGCGTGAAGGCTTTGCGATGACTATGATCAGGCTGACAGCCTTGAAGCCACTTGTAATTCATCCGTGCTCAAAGCACAACCCCAGGTGTGCAGAATGAGCATCCAGGTGTCCGCTCCCAGGGGTGGGACTGGTGCCTCCTTCCTCCTTCCTCACCACCCTCAGCAGCCAGAGCGGTGAAGACTGTCTTGGAGTTTGGCCACTACAAGGTGGGTTATACAGGTCGCCACCTCTGCCACAGGCAACAGAGGGTAGAAGACCTTTCTCTGGGGTCATTATTTTTCTGCGTCACTTGGTATCTGACAACTCCTGCAGCAACCCCATCAGACAGGAGTCACCGCTCCCTGTGCCGAGTGACACGGTTGACCTGGTGAGCAAAACCACGTAACAAAACCCAGGTACCTCTGGAGCCTGTTTACCTCACTGAGGCTGACCCATCCAACACTGATTTTGCAGCAGTATCTTACAGTAATTAAGTGGAAACTGTTCACTGTACTTTACATGTGGTGTTTCTGAGATTGTATCTACACCACAGCAGCCACACGTTTGAGCAAATGGAAATGTGAGCTGTGGTATTGCAACACCGTAGCACACAGGTCTAAATATAAAGACTTTTCCTTCCTTAATTGGGAGTTTCCTAATGAGATGGCGATTTCCACTGGATTTTTTTTTTTTTTTTGACAAGTGACACTTTCTTCCTGTGGCACAAATGAAAATGACTTGGACAAGGTGGTTGGATTTATCTTCTTACCACATTTTTGGTAGTGGTATATACCCTTACGCACCTGAAAGGGGAGCTGCTGGGACAGCAAGCGCAGTACTTGGGTTTTGTGGAAGAATCACTGCAGGGTCTTGCCAAAGCCTGCCTTGAACTCAGCCGATGCCAAGCAGGGGCTGCATTTTTAGCTGTATTTTTCCAAAGCATCTGTTACACATTGTACCTACACTGCTCAGTGTCTTACCCTTTCTCATCACCAGGCACCAAGTTTTCTGTAGTGTAGTCTCCAGTACAAAGGTAAATTATTTATAATTTTATCTATTTACAGAGTATAAGGAAGAAACAAAATCAGGCAAAGCCTTCCTCCTCCATTCCCTTCCCTCCCTCGGCCTCGTCGGCCACCCCACTGACCGCAGGTCACCTTGAAGCCTCCGCGACAATGTTTATGGTGCAAGGAGGATTCAACTCAGTAAATAACTTGTCATCAATAAGCACTGATAACACACTATAGCAATCAATCCAAGCCCAGCAAAATATTTACCTGTATCGTGGTGTACAGTATCAATGCTGAGTTCCTTGGAGTCTCCAAAATAGGATTTGCGAAGACTCTGAATCAGCACGTCTGGAAAGAAAAGCCCTGGAGAGCCCAGCACGGCCCACAGCAAACTACAAGAATGCACAGAAAGGAGCGCGAGGGGTCCCGCTGGGGTTTCACGGATTTTACACGTATATTTCAAGTATATTTATCCATATTTTAAAGCCACGTGATCTCTGGTACACCTTCTCCCACTGTGTTTGACTAGTTTCCAGGGTAAGAGCGTATCTGGGTTCACAAGCACTGTAAGCTCTCCCGTTCAGAGGAAAAGGAGGAGAGAGGCTGAAGCAGCTTGGACACAGGTGCCTTCTCCAGAGGGGACAAGGCTGGAGAGCTGCAGGGATGGAGCACTGCAGGGATGGCAGCACGGATAGATCGGACCTCAGTGCCAAGGACCTGCAGGGCTTTGGCTTCGCATGGTAGAGACATAAATAGCAGTGATGGAAGAAACTCATTACTTGTATTGATCCATCACCAAAGAACACATGCGGAGCACTTACAAATAAAAAAAATTGTATTAATAGATGTTCTTGTTTCCTGTTCCTTTCTGACCAGAAGGAGGGTGATTAAGTCAATAATTTTGTTTGGGTCTGTATAAAGAAATAATCTAGGAAAGAAAAAAGGCATGGGAAAAGAGCTGCTGTGGATGCCTGTGCATGTCTCACATTACCTACTATCACTTCGGACTTGCTTCTGGTTGCCCACAAGTTATTCAGGTGCTGGTTGCAACTCTGCAGTGATCAAGAAGGAAGATGTTGATATTTCTCTCAAAGAGCTTTTAGAAATGTTATAACAAGGAAAGGTTTAAATTTGGTGGTGCTCTGCAGTATTTGGTGGTGCCAAAACAATTGCAATTATACCGTTACTGATGTAATGTTGCATTTCTTTGTTTCTGGCCTGCTCCCAGGTCAGCTTTCCTGCTTCTGTGGGTATTCAGTTAATTCAGTTTACCATCTGTCTTTAAAGCTTTACTCCTTTTCTCATTACTTGAATATATTTGTAGTATCCATAGTAGTGTGGAGACAAGAATAAATGTCGAGATTAGGCCAGAGCAGCAGAGAAAAAAATGCTATGTGCTGCCTGTCCCTGCAAGCAAACAGGGAACTTGAAATACATTTAATTCTTTCCTTTTGATGGTATCTAGCAACTGTTCAAATGGAGCTGTAATAGAGAGAGGGAGAATAAAAGCAACTAAATATACCTCATCAAAGAACATGGGCTTTGCCTCTTGTGCAGCAGCCAGCACTCCATGGGCTGGTCTGAGCAGCCTTGGGCATCTGCTCTGTTTCATACACAAAGCACAACAGGAAATGTTAAAATTTCTTATCCAGAGACCTGAATTTCAGGGCATCAGCAAGGACTCCTGTGTCACAGCACCACAGCTGGGTTTAGATGTGGGACTGTAGAAGCCTCTTACAACACCAGAGGAACCTCCTGTTTCCTCCGCAAACATGCGCTGGAAAGTATTTGGGGATGTGCTGGTGCCGGTGGGGGCAAAACAGCACCACGATGGCACAATTCCCTCCTTGTGCCTCCACACATGGGTACAGGAACCTGTGGGAATCAGGAGAGCAAACCCTCCTCTTCCTCACTGTGAAACACGACTGACAAGGCAGGCGAGCGGCTCAGGGTTGAAGTTGCATGAAATGAGGGGGGAGAAGCTGAGCAGAGGAATCCTGGGATTTCTTATTTTTCCTCAAGGGGAGAGGAGCAAGGGGTAAGCTGTAACTTCATCCTGCTTCAACCAAACAAGCCCAATGTGCAAAACCCTGTGGGAATCTGTTGTTAGGCTGGTTTGTTTTATTTTACTGTACCACTCTGTGCATCCATCAGACCATCCAAGTCTGCACATTAGGAAATAATGTGGGTCCCTCTCCCACAGCCGACTTGCATTGATGTACATCTCGGCTGCTGCAAGAGGCAAAAACAGCACATCTGTCTTGCAAGGGCACTTATTCTGAAGATCAAAATGTTAGGCTAAAGTCACCTCCACACTAAAAAAAACAGAGAGCAAGACATTAAGGGAGGCCACGAGTCAGAGCTGCACCTGAACGGACACACGCTTTGGGATAGTGGGATGTGCAAAGGGGACGTGTTTGGACATAGCAGAGTGAACACTGAGGTGGGAGGCACAGGGATCAATACCGCAGGGTGGCCATGGAGGCCTGAGAGCAGGAGTTTGTACAGGAGACCCATTCCCAGCGGGCCCAGTTCTCCTCCGGTTGTCATAAACAAGCCCGGTTCACCCAGCAACATTGCTCAGAGCAGCCCCTGGGGCCTCAGGGCCCAAAATACTGTAACAAACACTTGCCTGCAGCCTCCAAGCCAAGTCCTGCTTTCTGATTCACCCATATAATTCCCTCTGGGCCATATTTGCACTGCATGAATTTTGCTACAGTTCCAAAGCAACTGATCCCAGCTGCTGTTATAAGCAGCTGTAAGGCCACTGTCATTAACGGGAGCCACCAGGATATTTTCAGATACAAAATTCAGGCCATTGGTATTAAATACTCCTTTTTCCAGTGTGAAACATCCCTTTTCATAATCAAAAATAGCAAGTAGATACAAACATAAGTAATTATGTTTTCCATTCTTGGCACTCCCCTCCAGAATATTTACCTACTGATGCAAGGGTGCTACCTTTCAAAATCATTTTCCCCTTTGTACTTCTTTCCTTTGGAAGTCTACCTCCCTAAAGGAAAGCTGTTGGATAAAGGTGGAAACAGCACAGACCTTGAACGCTACCTTTCCTTGGAAAAGACACTTCACACAGATTAAAAGTATTCTCTTTAGAATCACTGCAGCAGATCATTTCAAGCTGAATCTTTTAATATCTTACAGGGAACCTCCTGTTTGGGACTTGCAATAATTTTCTAGCCCAGACACGCTTTGAATCGTTACCGCCTGCCCACGAAACAATGGGCTTCAGTCACCCCCTGCCCGACAGCGCTAACGCCCGAGCACACACACACATCCAAGCGCACTGCCCTGTTTAACATACCCATTACAGTTAAAGCGCCCTTACAAATCTGCCAAAGATGGGCCAACTGAACAAACAGGCAAGATGGTTTCAGAGAAATTATATAATGCACTTTGAGCCGAGCTTGCTCTGTCGCGCTGCAGCAGCATCTCATTGTGCCGGCGCTCGAACCGCACGCGTGCAGCGGAACATCGCCTGCCCATCTCTGCTGGGAATGCTCCCGCCTGCCTTTTCCCTTCAAAGCATTTGAAATTTCCTTTACTCCGGAGCAAGGGGGGACGAGGGGGAGTGGGAGAACAGGCCCAGAGGTCGTTCTCGAAGGGCCGGGCCGGCATCCCCCCCGCCGCCGGCCCCGAGCGCGGCCCCGGCCCTCTGCGCGGAAGAGGAGTCGGGAAACACGGAGGGGGATGCGGAGGGGAGAACAAATCCCAAGTACCGGGGGCGGTTTGGGGAGCACTCACCCAGGAGCAGCC
This sequence comes from Pampusana beccarii, assembly GCA_013399365.1. Lineage (NCBI taxonomy): Eukaryota > Metazoa > Chordata > Aves > Columbiformes > Columbidae > Pampusana > Pampusana beccarii. Next base: position 634,314 of record VWYH01010685.1, read on the forward strand.
AGCCAGAGCCCGCGGAGCCCAGGAGCGGGACGAGCATCCCTGCGGCCGCGCACTGCGGCGCGCTCCCTGCGCGCTCCCTGCGCAAAAGGGAGCGCTCCCTGACGCTCCCCCAGCATAGGGCGGTATTTTTAGCAGCCCTGCCCCTCTCCCCATCCTGCCGAGCCCTCCTGCTCCCTCTTAAAAGGAGAGATGCTGGCGGCTGATGCGCGGGTGAGCGGCAGACAGGAGTGGGAGGGCATCCCTTCCCCTCGGAATGGCCGAGCGCATCTGCGGCAGGAGGGAGGGAAAGGGAGAAACTTCATTCCGTAATTGCTTTTAATTTTCACCTTGGGCCGATGAAATTGCCACTGGACGGTGGCCTGCACAGGAGCGGTCCTAAAAACCCCTGGCTATCCGAGATGCTGAAATACCTACAGCTTCATCAGCAGAGCCTGTGAGACAGATCAGTGTTGCTTCTAGATATTTTGACATCATAAAACTACGGCTAATGGCTACTTAAAAAAAAAAAAAAAAAGGGAGACAAGCTGTGCATGTGATACTAAACACACGGAGAGCAACGGCAGATTTGTGTTCTTAATGATCCCATCTTTCCCTGAAAAAAAAGGTTGCAGAAAATCTCTGAGCTCCAAAGTACAAGAAGGGCTTTGCAGAAAAAGCCTTTAAAAGGGCTGCACCAGTGGTGAGCTCACATCTTGCATCCCTCTGGCAATCACAATGCCAGTGGGGTGAACAGGACAGGAGTGGCAAGAAGTAGAAGACACAGTGTGCTTTTTTCCAGCGTTTTGAGTGACTAACATCGCAGATCTGCAAAGCAGGCAAAACTGCTGATATGTAGCTGCTTAACTCTTCATAAGCATGGACCAAGATACATCAGAAAAATTCCCTGCCTATGCTAGGAATTAGCACTAGTTTGGGTATGATTACAGCTGTCCAGGGAACATGTTTCCTTTGAAGGTAAAGGCCTTCGGTTTTCTTAAAGGTGAGAATGAAGTGGACGTAAATGTAGAATTCCCATTTCATGGCAAACATCTTTTTTCACAGTGTGGTTTCCTTCTGATTCACTACTAAAAGGACTTTAAAACATTTCCTGTATACAGATGGCCAGCAGCTGACTAAAACTGGTGTAACTTGTGTTAATGTCACCACTGCCCAGTCCTGAAAGCTGTTAGAAAATTTTACTCAAGGGTTGTTTGGCTTCCAAGATCCATGGTCTCAAAGCAGAAAACCATCATCAAGTGTACTAACAAGTGAGGTGGGGACCAAAGACAACTGTATCTGGTTCCTCAGACTACAGCTCTCACAGCAAATGCCTCCACAGCCTGAAGCAATTGTGACTTCAGCTACACGTGGTGTCATAAAATCAAATAAAACAGCTATAAAATAGGACTTGGCAAGATCCTATCTACTGCAATACATTTCACTTAAGAGTAAAAAATTTATAGATTATAGATTAAATACCACGCAGTCTGTTTTACTTAAGAGCTTTTGTCTGGCCTATTCCTACAACCTCCTTTTTCTTGATAAGGAAGAACAGCTTCTACCCCACTTTTTGCCTTCCTCCATGCAGCAAATTGTGTTGGAAGGCTGTTAGCACGCCTCGTCTTCTGCAGGCTACCCAGATCCTGCAGTCCTTGTGTCTAAGCAAGCCCCAACTTGTCCCTGAACCACCAGTGTCATTTGCTCAGCCCTGCTTGAGGGCTCCTGAAAATTTCTGCTAGCTAGAAACGGCAATATTGAAGTTCATTGATAGGACAAATTAAGTCATTGAAGTGATATGGAATCTCTCGGTCTTGCAGGAGATGGACTTTTTAAAAGAATACTTCCTTATGGAGGCTGAGGGACCAGTAGAAACTAATTGAAATGTATCAGCTCCCGGAACTCCACTAATCAGGTTTACAGCAAACAGATTTGCACATACAGCTGCACTAGTCCTGAAAACCCCTTTCCTCCATCTAACACAGGAGGAGTGAAGATCACTGACATGATTACCACCTGCACCTCCATGCCCTTGCTTTGGGGAGCCGCAAGGTGCCTGCCCACGCTCTGCAAAGAAGAGCTTTCCTGACCTCATAATCCCCTGCAGCAGCTCTTCCAGTCTCTGTGCAAATTTAGAAAAGACAAGTATCTTCCTGTGTTTCACCACAAACTTCCTGCCTCTCTGTGAAGTTCTCATGAGCCTTTATTTAAGTTTTGACTTTAAAACCTTTGATAGCTTCCTGCTTCTCTGCACACTAGAGTCCAAGGCAAACTCGGCCCAACTGGTTACCAAAAGGCCCAGCTTGTCTGTTTTTTGAAGTTACATCTCAACGGCAGCCAATTTAAGTGCTCTCACCGAATCAAGTGCTCTCACTTAGCATCTGTCATCTGGGATGATGGTAACACAGATTTTGTCCTCGAAGGTGTTGTGGTGACAGATACCTGTCATGATGATGCTGAAATTTTCCACAGTAAGAAACCACCCAGAATCTTGTGAGTCACAGAAGTGCCCCAAATTGCTACTGTGCCACAGAGCTGTCTCTCCTGTGGAGGACGTACCTTCAGCCACCCAGAGATTTAAATCGCCACCACAGGCCAACAATGATCTTCCTAATAGCCAGAGCAGAGGACAACATCAGAAAAGACCAGCCAAGGAATCTGAGCTTATATCCCTCTCTAAACAATGTTCAGTTCTCCAGTTCATCCCCAAACCTGTTACTGCCAAAGAACCCTCTGGTCTGTGTTCCTTCACAGACTGGGCTGGGTTATAGAGAATACACATTATATCATATCCCTGTGAGTAAACAAATCCAAAGCATTCTTACAATTAGATGCAATAACATTAGTCTGTCAGAGAAGCAATATTAGTTTCTTATTTCTTGCTTGAATATTTTTATGTGTCTATTCAATAGTCCAATGTAATCTGTTTGCATCAAGTAATGCTAATATAAAAAACCCTTAGAAAGTGTTCCATTCTGTCAAACCTTTTAAAAAGATACGTAATGTATTTCAATCTGCAACATCTCTGAATTTTATTTCAGGTTTTTACAGTCTCTTCTCATTCCCAATCAGCTGGTAAATAGTTACTATGGCAGCACCGAATGCAGAATGACTCAGCACTCCCCCACATTTCAGTAGCAGCTCTGTCTGCTCTTCTGGTTTCTTATGATGATAACCTCACCCTCTCTTTATAATTTCAGAATTATGATTTTAAGATCATTCTTCGCTTGTGCAATTCAGCATTTATTGAGAATCAATGCAAGAATCTGCTAAGTAAGGATCGTACCTATTCAGGATGCTATTTCAGCTTTCCTTTTGCATTGATAGCAAAGATGTTTGAACTGTTTTCATCATCTTTCAATGTTTCTTTGTGGCTTTATATTACCCATTGCCAAGTGAGTGAGCCTAATATCAAACCATAATGTGCCCAACTCCAAAGTGTCCTAGTCCAACTGACTATAAGCAGAAATTCCCTTCCCTTTGTTACTGTTCAAAGCTCCTTGCTTTCTGTTCCTTGGCAGGTACCTTTCTTTGGTCTTTACAGCTGAACTGGTCAGCCAGTTCTCATTATTCCTAGCAGCGCTGCTGTTTGGGTGCAGAGAAAAGTCACATACTTTTTTATTTGTACCTTAAAGCAAATTGTGGAGAACAGAAATCCACAACAGTGATCCAATTCGCCATGTCTAAAAGCACAAGAGCGAATCATCAGTTAAAAAAAAATTTGGTAACAGCGAAACTTGCACAGCCTCTGGATTTCCATCTCATGGTTGGATTGCCCCAGGGCTAGAAAATTGTGAACTCTCTCAGTCATGACTTCTCCTGCAGTTGAGGTATTTATTTTACCTTCTTCTGGCACGTGATAATGCAGGTGACTTTGAATTAGCTGGGTGGTGATCTCACCCAAGTTAACTTCTTAACTTCCACTCTCTAAAATATGTCAAATATCTGTGGAAAGGGTTAAGGTGCTTTTCCAGTACACTTTATGGAAGTTAAGATGGTTTGATTTAGACCTACAATGCAAAAACTTACCTTGGGAAGAATAATTTATTTTCCTGTAGATCTCCTCAGGTGCCTTCCAATTTTCTCCCAGCTAGTCCCGAGCACTGCCAGCCCTGATGTCACACACGAGGTGCGAAGCTCTTTTCTCTGTGCTGGCACCTTCTCTCCGGTGGCTTCAGGACCCGACCTCTCCCCCGCCTGCAGCACCACGGACAGCGGCGGCCCCTATCCGCAAATTACTTGTTCCTAATTGCAGAACCTGTAAAACCTCTGACATTCGTGATGAGCTCCCTATTGTGTTCCGTGTTACTTGCCAATATTAGAGATAGCAACATCGATTAACATTTTTACCCTAGAAGTTGTGCTGGTTCACCTTCCGCTTCCACTACGATCTCTTTTTTAGCCATTTTTTTTTTCTTACCTGTGGAAGAGAAGATAATTAGGTCTACACTGTATTTTGCAAAGGTCACATCACACAGATGAATTTGGGCTGGAGGGCAGCGTATGTGTGTTCAGGATGGGCAGAGGATACATTGCCCAGAGGGACAGCACATAGGTCAGCGCTATTTGGCAGCCCAAATCAGGATGAGATGACAGGACTGACACTACAGAGAATCTATTTTGCATCTCATAGCCAAGAGAACAGTACAAATTGCTCCTGAAAGCCATACAAACATGCTGTATGGTGTAAAATCTCCCTACCTACCTGACCTTGAAGATTTAGAGAAAGATATTTTGCCTAAATGAAGATATAAGGTCAGCCCTTTGAAGACAAAAGTGAATCTTCCCTCAAGTCAATAGAGTTACTTCCTCTGACCACTAGAGAGGTGCCTAAAGCATTCTCAACTTTTGTATTACTCATATTAGCCTGCAGAGCACTTTGGTTTCCTGGGAGCTCTTGTCTAAAATATGTTTCTGTCAGTGCATATCTTATCTCTCTGGCAAGCGTAGAGTTACAGTCAGGATGCAGTGAGGGCTGGCTGCTCCCTAAGATACAGGGAGCCATGAGCCAACCACAATAACACATCTGGCAGGGCGGAGACCCCACCAGCCTGGGTGTAGCCCTGGGTTACCCAGGCAGAGCAAGCAAGACAGTGGGAACCGGTAGTCAGCCAAGAGCCCAGACCATCAGGAAACTGCATGGGGATGAGGTAGGTCCAAGTTCAGGTTGGGGTCCAAATCAACAAGTTATAGAATCATAGACTCATTTAGCTTGGAAGATATGCTTAAGATCTTCAGGTCCAAACATAACCTAACTCTAGCACTAAGCCGCGTCCCTAAGAGCCTTGTCTATACGTCTTTTTAACCCCTCCAGGGATGGTGACTCCACCACTTCCCTGGGCAGCCTGTTCCAATGCCAGACAACCCTTTCCATTAAGATATGTTTCCTAACATCCAATCTGAACCTTCCCTGGTTCAACTTGAGGGCATTTCCTCTCATTCTATCACTTGCTACTCAGGAGAAGAGACCAACACCCTCCATGTTACAACTTCCTACCAGCACGGCTGGGACCCAGCAGCATTCCTGTAGCATTTCTACAAAACAGGAACCAGTCCTGGGATGGAGCTTAAATAGGCTCCTGGGCCCATGGGCAGGGTGTGGGCAGGAGCCCAGCTGAAGCTGGTCAGGACCATCAAAGCCTGTTAGTGCCCTCAGGACTCTGACAGTTAAAAACTTTCTGCAGCAAGAACTTCTCTGAATGTTTGACTCTAGGTACTCGGCATAATGAGGGCCCCACATGACATTGTAATAGCATTAAGTGCCTTCTATTTGTTAAATGTTCACAATAAAGACATTTCATTTGATAAATGCACATACATACACAAATTATAATTCTTGGACTTTGAATCAATTTACCAAGTGTGAATTTTTTGTATATCTCACTAATTTCATCATATTTAACCTATGCATAACTGTAAGCTCAGATGAATGACCTTAGGGCCAAAAATCTTCCTGGCTATAAGGAAAAAGCTGGAGACAAAAACTCTGCTTAACTATTCACAGGAAAAGATCAGTTGATTGCCTATGTAAACTAGGAAAAATAGAATATTTCATTCTGTGAATACAAAAATACCAGCAGGCATTAGATTAGAAATAACATAACACCTTACTTTATTCAGTTGGTTTCTGTTAGCATCCATTCATCATCGCGACCTCTCTGAACTCCTTTGGTTTACATGAGAACACAGGCACCACTGCGGCTCTGCTACTGCCCCAGTCAGAGTCTCCAGCTGCAAAAACAAAGCAAAATCTTACAAGAGCCTTTTGAGAAAAAAACAAATCGCAATCTGGCTCTCCCTATATTACAGTAAGAAATGAGGAAACATGTAGGTTTACTATGGTTTTCATAGAACAAGTTAACATATCTGAGTTGGACATAACTCTAATCTCGTAACCCGTTATGCCAGCTATGCCAAAATCACATAAGGCAAACAAGAGATATTCAGCTTAATCTCTTCTGGTTTAGAGGACGTACTTACAGCTTGAATCCAAAATACTCCTGTCAACAAACAGGAGCAAGCTCTGGTCACACTTTGTTATGGTCAGTAACGATTAGTTCTGTTGGAAATCACATTACACCTCTGTCAGACTAAGAGTAAAGCATCAATCCCTTTATTTAAATACAAATATACATTGTAATGGCCTTTGCATTTTCAATAGACAAAAGCTCTTCTCTTTGCATTTGGATAATGGAGAAATACAGATATTGTGGTTTGACTTGTGGCTAATGAGAGTCACAAAGACACTAAATTTGCCCATATGGAAGTGCCACCTTTTCACAGTATTTTGGTGGGAACCCTTTAACTTTAAGTGGAGTTTTAAAGGATATATTATATATATTAAATAATTTTGACACAAATTTTGTGTGGAGGATTCACCGGAGTATAATGGTTTTATACTAACAGTTAAACTACCCATGCTGCTCTTTCCCTCTTCCCCAGCCCCTGGTGGATGTCGGGAGGTGGGTGATTGGGTTGGACTAGATGATGTCCAGAGGTTCCTCCTCAACCCAAACCGTTGTGTGTGATTCTGTGTTAAGTCAGTGCAGACCTGTGCGAGGCAGCATTGCCATGGTGAGCAAGTGTGAGGCTGTGTGGTGATTGCAAAGCAACAGACTCTTCACACTGGTGATTCAGGGAAGTGTTAATCCCATTATTTACAAAACAACCAGGCTCCTTTTGAGCTGTAAATGCTGCACAGTGAAATAAAGCACTCTGCATCCCCAACCCAAGTGAGGAGAGCATGCCCTCATGGCCGAATTCTGCCATTGATCAATGATGTGATGTAGCCAACAGCAGCCAACTGGCAGAGCACAGCCTGAGCTTTCTGACCTGTTTTCCCCTGTAACGATGCCTTTTCACCCTCTGCTTGTGAGAAACCTGCTGTCTGCTGTCAGAGGCTCCAGCAGACACACAGCACTGGGGACGGAGCCAACACCAGTAAAAGCAGCAGAAGTCAAAGAGCTGCAGAAATAAATAGCCTGTTGAGACCACAGGCTGAAATGCCTTTTATATCACTTCTTATTACTGTCTCTCCCACACACTCGTTAGTGATGTTATATATTAATACTTAGCTTGTGCTGAAATTGAATGTCTTTTAAACAAGTATTTGCATTGCAGGCAATGAGCTATTTAAGCCAGTCTATCAGGGGTTTTGGTGTCATTTGCTTTCTTGCCATGATCAACTGGCAACTGCCTATTTGTGTTTGTTTAATGAAAAGACAGAATGGATAAGTCATGTAATTTTTATAATAGCAAGGTTAAGAATTTAGAAAACTCTTCAAAGGGAAAGATAAACGAGGTATGAATATTAAAGCTGAACCTGAACATGGCAGGAACTTCAGAAGTACCATAGGAGCACCAGTGCGGAGTCCCTTTGTGCCATGTGGAAAGAAGAGAACACTGTTTACCAAAGTGACAGCGAAAGTGGCTGTGAAATACCATAAATTTCATTAATATTTTGAATCAAAGAATATATCTCACAAGGGAGTAAAATACGTTATGTGGTCTAATAAAACGGATGTAGTAGAAATTAATCCTGGTCTGAATGTAGGGATGTAGAACTGAACGTGCAAAAAGGGGACATAAATAAAATCAAAGTGATAATGGGTTTGGATCACTTCAGTCAAAGGGAAAATGCCATTGCTTGAAACAATTAATTTAGAGGAATTACTCACGATACCATGTGTCATCAGCAGGGCTCAAAGCCAGAATTAACAGTACAAAGCTTGTATTGCTTAATGTCCTCTGGAAAAGGAGGTAGATGGAATGTGAGAAAGCGTAGAGTGATGCCAAGTACTCTCTGAAACTGAGTATGAGGCATCTTAGTAGGATCTCGCAATAATGAGTGACTGGGCAAGAAAACGGCACAGAAATTTCAGTGTTGGTAAGCAGAGACATGCACATGGGAAACAGCATCACCAAAAATAGCCGAGGGCTCTGCACGAGTCTTACTCAGGCCAGGGTCACTGTGAACTGTCCTCAGCAGCATCAGCTCAGTGTATTCAGTAGCTGTGAGAAAAGCTAATAAAATATTCTGAGGTTTTTGGAAGTGATGTGAGTATAAAAAAGAAAAAAGGCTTTGGATATGGTGTCTGTATCTTAAATCCTGTTAATGGGTCTGGTCCGAAAGGGCACTGCAGAGTATAGGGGGTGCAGGGGAGATGGGGGGAACGCAGGAGCTGTCTGAGCAGGAGAGATTGGGAGGAGGAGCAGAAAGGGGACCCTGGGCTTTGCAATCGCCGGGGGAAGCAGTGGGCAAATTGCGAGAGATAATTCTGGTTGTTTGAAATGGTTGAGAGATAAACGGTCTCTTTTTGTTGTTGTTGTTTAAAAATAGCCTAGCAATTCTAAACACGGATGTTCCTCTCAGCTGATTTGGAAGCATCAGTAACTTCCCAAGGATGTGATTAAATTTCCAGGCAGGGTCTCTTGCAGCTGCTGGGGAATGGCAGAGGGCCTTGAGATGCTGTGCTCCACAAACTTCATCCAGGGCTCTTTAACCTCTGACTCCTGGCATTTTTATCATTAAGACATTGCTGATGGTGGAAAACTTTCTGCCCAAGAAAGTCCTGCCTGCAGCCATGCAGGGGCTGGAGCGCGGCCGGTCACCACCTCACTCCAGATGGGAAGATGAAATGTGTCCCGAGGGGTAAGGTTGGGTTTTGCCATCTCACGGGATCTTCTCTTTTCAGTTTCCCCCAAGTTTTTGGCCAACTACAAAACAAAACAGTGGTAGAACCATGGTGATTTCTCTAATATTACTCATGCTGCCTTTCCATTAGCCACCTGAAACAGAAAAATGTAATTTATTTTTCCTAGCAGTGAGGAAAAGGAAGATGTTAAAGCAAAAGGGACATTCGTTGTATACTGACCACTGCACAAAGCTGCAATCAATAGCTAAATATCTAAACTCCTGTAACTTGAATAAACCCAAGGAAAACCGGGTTGGAAAATCTTTGTCCTTCTCTGAAGACTGCCTGTAAGTCGGAAGACTGCTGATAAGGGAGTTATTTTGATTTTTCTAGGAATTTCCATGAAAAAAGATGGATAAATAAGTATAGCTTGTGATTGAAAAAATGGCCAAAAGCAGGGAGGGATAGGGAGGCAGCACGAAGGCAGCGCTGTTGGGGCCCATTGGGTGCTGCGTGTCCTGAGGTGCATCAGCAGCTCCCACACAGCCACAGGTATTTTTTCCACCATGCTGAATCCCACTGTTTTTACCAAGTGCGATGTGATGCTCTCATAACGCACTTTCGCAAGATGCACCTTTTCCCTTTTGCCGGGGAGCCTCACGCTTTGCCTGTCATTTTCTTTTGCCAAAAGATGCGTCAGTCTTTATTCACTAGGTCAAAATTTTCCATGCTGACTGGAGCTTATCTTGCATATGTCAGTTTGGTAGTTTCTAAAAATAAGATTAAGTAAAAAAAACTTGCTTAGTAAGACTGAAAACATAAAAATGACCGTTTTCTTTTTTTTACATCTCCATGGCCTTATATAGTGCAGTTCACTGAGTTTCTAACCATGCTGGTGTCACTGTGGCTCCACAGGTACCTTGCCTGGGATTTTTGATTTCGTTTCACTTGATAAAAAACCCCCCAAAATTAGGTAAGAAAAAACTGCCTGAAAGGATTATGAAGGTTGCAAAGCAACCGCTTTAAAGTTAGAAAATGCTACGAGACAGCTGCTGCAGTCCAAGAAAGGTTCACTCTGAGCAAAGTAGGGTCTGAACAAATTTTTTAATGGGAAAAAACATAAAAAAATACAACCAAAGCAAGTTTGAAAGCACTATGTAAGAAGATCAGTTTATGGCCACCTATGCAAATTTCATTTCGGAGTTTTCCTGCTTAGGAATCATAAAATCATTTAAGTTGGAGAAGACCCTTAAGATCAGCTTCTGAGTGTTCAGCTTTGGTCATAGTAGCAATAAGGCATGGAAAGTGGTAAAAGGATTCGTTACACGGGCAACAGATGAAAAGGAGGTCAGATTTTTGAAATTTGTTGTCTGGTCACATGTATCCCATGTATCACATGTATTACTAACCTGTAAAAAATGCCCAGGTAAAACCCTTGGATAAAAGCACCCCATCAGTACCTGTGGCTTTATGCTAATAGTTCCATTCTCGGAGATTGAAGGTTCATTTCATGAAAGATTTTCATAAATACATCCACAAGGACTTGTGAAAACTAAATTTCTGTTCTCTCTGCAATTATTGTGCATAGGCAGCATCCTTCTTCTGAAACAGAAACCACCAGCTGCCACTTGGTGCTGCTCAGCACCATCAGCTCAGCACCACTGAGAATGAGGAGTTCCCAGTGCCTTCCCACAGCCACCCATGTCCCACTATGCCCGACACTGCCTTCCAAATCACAGTGGATTTGGAAGAAAAAAGACTGATTTTTAAATTCATTGTTGACAGTGGTCTGATGATCATCATTGACTGTTGCCAATAATTTAAATTCTGTTTTGCATTTATTGTGTAAAATATCCCAAACTACTTGCTGTACTTAAGTCCTTGTCTGCCAGGTCTAGTTCATGGATTTTCCCTGATTTGTGTTTGTGGACTGGTTGCGATTATGGGCTGACTTCCCCCTCTCAGTGCTGTTGATAATGTCGGTCATCCACATGCTGATATCGCCATCCCAAGCTCATGTCATTAAAGTATTTATAAACATAAGCCCTCACCATACTTCCCTTTTCTGTATACAGCCACTAATAAATGCACCAAAGCTATCGTGAGTTCGAAAATAAGAGAAAATCAAGAAAAGCGGAGGCTATCAATGAGTTCTTCTAGTCACTGTACAGATTGCCACAAAATATCTTAAGGTATTTCTTGGCCACGTGGGAGCGAATTGCACAAGAGCAAAGCATGGCTGTCCTGGGCTCAACTCCGAAGCACTGAGATCCCAACGGGACACAAAGTTATGTGCACAGGAGGACAGACCCCAGGCTCTGCTGGGTGTTGGGAAGACCCAGACTGATCCATGCAACACACATGACGGTAGGGCTTGTATTTTTGCTCTCTGAATAAATTTGCCTAAGTGCAGCTGATGATGAGACAGCAAACACAAGTGAAGCAGCCAGGCTGCACCCAGCAGAAGACTCAATCTTCGCATTTTCACGGCAGATTGACAAAACCCATGACGTGATCCCCTGCTACAACTTAGAAACCTTCACACAACTCAGAGCAACCTCTTCGGAGATTCGTTTCACAGGAACAGAAATGTGGGTGCACACCAGAGTCAGCAGCTAAAGCCCTCATAAAACCATTGCATTTTTGATGTCTTGATTAGACCTCACAAAGGGTTTACCAAGGGTGCAGAAAAGTACTTGCTATCTGTACCTGTGGTTTTTATGACAGGGCATCTGTAAATCTTCCGTAGGAGACTGGAAATCAAACCTATGTAAGATAAATTAACTTTCTGACACAAATATTTCTGCTACTCTATTATTCCCCTAGGTGCTTGGTTAATTGAACATAATCAACAGGATTATTTAATCAAGATCACCCAATAGTAAGTCTTGATAGTTCCTGGAGAAAACATTATATCTTTGTAAACATATACACATTTAGAAATAAGTCATTGGAAGAAGAGTAAATAAATTTGGATTACTGAGCATGAAGGAAGTTTACCCTTTTGCAGAAGCTCACTTCAGAGAGTGGGCATCGCAGAAATCAACTGGATCTTCAGCTCAGCTTAATGGGAAGCTGACTGTGAGACTAATTAAGTGTCTTGCAGTACAAGAGCAGACCATTGACTCACCTGTGTTTTGCCATCTAGTTTCTAGTCACCCAGTCACTATGGAAGAAATCAGAGACTTTCCTACATGATTGCATGTGGTGAAGAACAATGGAAGCTGTGGAGGGGGTGGGCTCGCTTCCAACTTGGTTTATGAACTGAAATATCTGGATTTTTTCAGTATTTACTGTCCTAACAGCACAAGGTTAGTAAAATATGCTATGCTCAGATAAATTAATTTCATCTCACTAGCATGAGATTCTGTTTGTAGTCAGAATAGAGGGCATTCTTAATTCCCCCATCTCTTCTGGAACTGTTTTGTATGACCAGAAGAGCCTCTCTGACTTTGAACATCTCCCTCCACCTCTGACTGTGTGTACAAAAAAAGCATATGGGATGACGTAATTGCCACCAATGACTGTGCATAAATATTCCCCTACACCGCCCTCCAATATAGGTCAATACTGAACATTTGCCATGGGTATTCTGTTTCCTAGAAAAGGCTTCTGCAGGTTTCTTAGAAGCGATTTGTACATTATTTTGTAAAGAATCTGTAGTGTTGTACATTGTGAAAGTTGGCATCGTGGTTGGATGCTCACGGTTTTACAAAAAGCTTGAAGTTCGAGGCTTTGCGGAGATTTTCTTTAACTGCACATACTAAACATGGAACGGACCCAACTCTGAGATCTGTGTGTAGAGGAGCTGACCAAGTAACCCTCTGTAACTGAGTTTTCTTTTTGAGGTTCTTCTTTGCCACCAACACACAAGTGTTCTTACTCATCTGTTGCAAAGATTTTGTAAACCAGGATGCACGCAGGAGATCCAGTCAAAACACACTAGTTGTTTTCATAAAAAAAAAGATAGCCATAGCTGAGTCTGCAGGACATGATGCAACTAATTTTTGAGCTTCTGAGGCTCTCTGTAACGTGACTGCGGATGACTGCCAAGAATCCTGGAAAACCTGCAGGACTGTGGGAATTCCTGGGACTGGAGAGAGGTAAACACAGCATGGGGCCAGAAGAAATCCAAGGAACTTATAGAGCAACTGGTTCAGCTTGAGCTGAGGGAGGATCTGAGAACCAATTCTCTATCAGTGTCTTCTACAACAAAATTAATTGATCAAATGCGTTTTACAAGAGTCATTATGGATTTGGAGCAACACAATCTGCTCTTCACTGTTCACCTGCTCTTTGACAGACTGACCGCCCTTGCAGGAGAGGGGGAAGGTGTTGTGGGGCTCGTGGCAGTGCCTGACATGCTGGGCTGAAAACTGAAAGGTTGAAATGTCCAAAGACATTTTCTTCAGATGCCAACAGCGATTGCCTGCACAAGAGGACGAAAGGTCTCATCATTGCAGACAGTTTCCTATCAGAGGGAACGTGCTGTAGGTTTCACAGGCAGATTTCACAGCCCAGATATAATTAAAAAAAAAAAAAAAGTAAAAATGAACTATTTGAATCATAAAATAGGAACAATCCTTATCAGATATGAGTGTGATGTGCTCTTGGGAAGACAAGGCATAAAGTGTGACACTTACGGAGGCAAATGGCCAAAACACAGACACAAAACAGCCAAGGATCACTAAAGAATTTTTTTTCCCCTTCTTCACATTTTATAAATGTTCTAACTCCCTTTGGGACATACCAGCAGACTGCAGAGATGTTAAGACATGACAGATGCTTACTCTGTCCTGCACATCCCTGGAAACATAAGTAAGCGTCTCGCTCCTGTAATGCAAAAACCCCTTTCCACAATGAAGCACTTCCTCGGGACGATGATGCTGACACCAGACAATGACACTGTTTTTCCACAATCTCTTCAGTGCAGCTATTTGCTTACTCTAATAATCTAGATTGAATCCAACACAGTAATCATAAAAGTCATAGTGCTGGCGTTTATCTCAGATTATCATCCCACAGTTTAACACTGGCTTATGTTTTTTCTGGCAAGTGCCTTGATTGCGGGACGGCGTGACTAATTGCTTTATAGCTGGCCTGTCGCAAATCACTATATTTGAAATATTATTACTATTAGGTTTACACCTGTTGGTTTTCCTCCTGGATCACTCATCTCCCTCCTGCCTAAGCTTTCAGCTGATCTTCAGCCCTCGCTTGCAAACCAGGTCCCCTGCTTTGGTGTCAAAGTATGTCCAAAGTGCTAAAACATTCATCCTGAAACAGGCATGACCATGACAGCTGCACTAAAAATGCTGGGACTTACCAGGGAAGTGTCATAGATTTTTGCAGCAATGTGGAAGGAATTATTAAGCATAGCTGAAATATTAGTGAAATTATGAGGAAACTATAGCTCATTGGTGGAAACTGCCCCTTAGATGAAACATATAGATACGGGGGAACACACTGAGGTGGCTGGAAGAAAGTTGACTGATGACGTGATTTGATAATACGTTAACTCTCCCCTCTAACTTCACATTTTTAAAGACTCTGCAAACTCACAGAAACAACCAGATTGTAAAACTTCTTTCAGCTTCTGAATGGCAATAACAAACAAAGAAAGAGCAAAGCAGATAATCTCAAACATAATGTTTGGAAAACATGGTTTGCTCTTTGGACTTTTACTTTGGTTAGTTGAAAAATACTTTTTGAACTTTTTGCTCAAGACTACGGCATGTTTTCATAGACAAACTAGGAGAAAACAACTGAAATTACTGTATTAGGTATATCACTGCTCAAAAGAGCAGGTAAAGCAACAAGCTGACCTAGCCCCAGCTGTAAGGATCTGGTCTGGGTCTAGCGTTAGTCAGGATTTTCATTAGCAATACTGGGTTAAAGAGCAAAGTATACACTAACAAAATTTCTGGAGGACAGACTCTGTGCTATTAGTACTTGCTTTGAAAGTGGGCTAGGCACGGGGAAAATACTGAGTAGAGGTTTCCTTTGCCATAACCTTATCCAGCACGTGCAGGTGCCTTGTCAATAGTCCAGGAGTTCATAAATGTCCTGATAACACTCTGATATAGAAAATACCTTTTCAGACTTCAAACAAAACCTGGAAAAATAGTTCTTGGCTCCTATCTTCACTTGGAGCCCAAGACCAAATCAGTGTAAGACACTGCAGCCGTCCCGTCCAGGGTAAAGCTGATCTAACACTGTTTGTCGGTTCTCCAGCATCCATGGCTGATCTTCCTCTAACGCCAGCCTCAGGGACAGCTGTTCTTACGAAATCTGACTTTTTACTATTCACAGCTCAAAAGGCTTCTGAATCATTCTTCACCAAATTTCTCCACTCAATATTCATAACTAACTTGTCTCGTGCGTTGGCAACTCTACCCATATTAAAAGAAATTTGATTGCAAAATTTCTCAGTTGCTGTTCACGTTTTGGTTTTCTCCTCAGATGGCTGGGAAACCTCCCCTGAGGCAACAGTGCCTCTCCTAAGAGCCTCAACACCTCGGTACCCCTGCCCTGACTCACAGTTAAGTTGCAATATATTTCCTGACTTTAGTCACAGAATTCCCTGTAAAAACCGTACAGAGTTGTTACGGTAGTTTTAATATAAATCTTAAAAATATTCTAGTGTTGAGCACTATAACCTCAGTTTTCTGGGAGATTCTGTACATTATCATTACATGACCTCCAAATTTTTCAAAGTGCTGGAGAATTAATATAAAACAAGATTTAGTTCTCCAGCATCTACATTTGTGTGTATATTTGTCTATATGTTTATGTATATTCTATGAACACACACTCTAATGTCTTCACACATGGATACAGAGCTACACTTTATCCACACTGAAGAGTTGTATGGTTCATCTTAGACGTACATAGCGCAAAGAGGTTTGGGTATAGAGCCTATAAAATTGCTCTTGATGTAGAAAACACGTAGACTCTTACTCATTTGAATAACCAGCAGATTCCATTCTTCAGGTAAATCTTCCCCGCCTCCCCTTTAGCAACAGCATGTTTGTGGTGAGATATTAATCATTTCCTCCAGCTCTGTGTATATAAGAGGAACCCCAGGCAGAGCCACACACAGTTCACCCAGCTGAAGAGCAGAGTTGACCTCATGATGCTGGTCCAGATCCTGGCTCTGCTGAGCCTTGGGGCGCTCAGCAGCTCAGCACCCACACGGACAACCAGACCCACCAGCGCTGGGAGCCCCTCACCACAGGAGGAGCGCTCCAGGGCTTTGGTAGGACTGGTCATTCAAGAAGTTCTCCATGACCTGCAGAAACTAAAGTTGAATGCAGTAAGTTCCTTTATTTTGAAGGGTGTTCACCTGGCTGCCTTTCTACCCCAAGTTTTATTTCGAAGTTGCTAACATGTTTTTCTCTTGAGCAGGTTCCCAGCGTCATGACTGTGAATGCTACGGTAAGAAGCTGCATACTTTTCGTCTATTTAAAATTATTATCTCAAATCCCCGAATTTCCTTTCCACCTCAGAAAGAGATAGCTGTAGAAACCCAGGGAAATGCAAAGTCATTGAAAGAACCTACAGAAAGCTGCTGCCAATGCTAATGTCCTTCAGATGGCTCTCTCAGTAGCTATAGGTCTAATATGTGCACTGGCATCTTCTTGATAGCCTCAAAAATTTATGCTGAATCCTTAGTTTTAGAACAACCCAAAATTACTATTTGGTCTATATCCCACACAGAACCATTAATTTCACTGACCTATATTTTCCTGAAATCCAGTGAAAACAACGAGATTTTTATGCAGGAGATGAGCAGTAGAAGTGGGT
This sequence comes from Pampusana beccarii, assembly GCA_013399365.1. Classification (NCBI taxonomy): domain Eukaryota; kingdom Metazoa; phylum Chordata; class Aves; order Columbiformes; family Columbidae; genus Pampusana; species Pampusana beccarii. Next base: position 651,230 of record VWYH01010685.1, read on the forward strand.
AGTAGAAGCCCTTCTCCCGTTCAAAGTGAACAGGAGACAAACATCATCAGCCCCTCTTACTGTCAGATAGGTTAAAAGTTCACACCAGTAGAAATAATTACTTGTCTTTAATTAAGACAATTCTGATTTAGTTTCAACAGAGATGCAATGGCAAGAAATGAAGCCCTACTGCAGGGTTGGCTTCCCTGCCCCTTGAGGAAGAAATTCTTGGGTGTTGGACACCTCTAAATGTTACATGTCCAGTTTATAGTGGCACCTGCAACTTCCAGCAATGGCAGTGGGAGGGGTTTTTTGTCCCTGACACGTTTTTAAGCGAAAATTATACATTGTACCATAGTTTCTTAGATTGGGTGTCCAGTAAATTGTCAAATACAAAATTAGAGGTTGTGTTTGAAAATGCAGGTCTTAATTTCTGTAGTTTATTTGTTTTCATGGATATCTAAATTCCCGGGATGCGATGCATTATTTTTGTGGTAGCAACGTATCACACACTGTTGAAATAACTATTTGCTCTTCTTGCAGGTGGAAAGATGTATGCACAGCCACCTGAAAACCTTTGTGAGCACCCTGGCAGCTCTCGACATGCCAGGCAAATTCATTGCCAAAAAACTGACCAGAGTTGACGCCCACAAAAACATCCTCCCCAAAGTAAGTTTGACTTTTGTGCTGTTCAAGCACAATATTCAGCAAAGGCTGTTCAATAATGGGACATGGCAGCTGGGATGGGCACTGATTTGGCTGCAATGGGCACCAGAAATCTATTCTGAAAATTGAACAATTAAGAAGATTTCCTTGAAGTGCTCTCCCTTAAGGAGCCATGTGCTGCCACCTTTCCCTATGGTCACCTAGATTGCAAGGAAGATAATAATATGTAAAGCAAGGAGATGTGAGCTCCCATTGTCAGTATTCTTTAGAAAACAGATGTATCCAATAACAATTTTTTTTTTTAGGATCTTGATAAGGAATGTAAGACTGTACAAGTAACGAGTGATGTGTTCCTGGAGACACTGGACAATTTCTTGAGACTGCTGTTCGAGAAAATTCAAAATGCCTAAACAGAATAGCTACACCAAACCCAAGCAGAAATGAAGAACCTGAACTCTACTCCAACCAAAATGTGACTCGATTACTAATGTGTTCTCAGGAATATGGCCATAGAATATTTATAGAGGGATATATGTTTTGTATGTATATATATATATAATTTTTTTTGAAAGATCTGTATGTATAAAAAGTGGTATTATGACAGCGGCCATGTTCTCTATAGTGACTGAATCATGCTGCTCTGTTAAAAGACAAGTATTTAAAATAATATTTAAATATTTTATACATTTTTAATATTTTAACTTATGTCACACTGATTTGTAAAGAAATAGTAATTTTATTTATTTATTTGTTCTATTTATTTAATTCCCTTACTGATACTTTGAGGTATTTATTGTGATGATGCTGTATTTAAGTATTTACTTTAGGACACTGCTATGTAACGGTGTGTGAAGAGGAGCTCCATGGATCCAGGTTGGGGTCTGCTGTCGCACTATTTCTCTAGCACACTATCCCCTGCCCCAGGGCTCTCAAAGTCGGGGCAAAAGTACTTTATGGGACAGGGACAGGGCCATTGGGGCCACCCAGCTCCTTCGCCTCCCTCTCGGCCCCCAGAGCAGCCCTGGGGCTGGAGAAGATTCACTTCAGCCGAGATCTCCCATCTCCGCTCCCTCCCTGGGCATTCGGATCCTGTGGGTAACTTCAACGGCTACATGTTTTATTATTGACAAAGCAGAGCTATGTCACCCAAATCCAGCCAAATTTGGGGTAATGCAAAAGCAAACATGGATCTGACAGCCTTGTTTGCTTTTTCTGGGAGTTTGTTTACTGATACGAGGTGTTTCCCACATCTCGTGTGAGCTGAGTTTTACTGAGCTGAATCAGGCAGTACTTGTTTTTCAGATTGTTTAAGTATCCATAGTTATGGGAGGTACCTGGGAGGTGCATGCCCACAGAAAACTGTCAGGTTAGATTCCGAAAGTTAATATTTAATGAAATAATATTAAAGAGGAATGTTACAGCTCAGGCTGCTTTGTAAGGACACATGCCATGTGTCGCCTACACTGATGTATCCATTATTAAATGTTTGTGACCTGTCATGAATACAAATGGCCCTTCACAAAAATAAACAAATTTTCTTCCCGAATGAAGTGACCTTTATTAGTGAAGGACGAGGGGTTTGAGCTGTTCAGGGGAGCTGAGTACAAGTTCCAGGTGGGATGGACACACGGATGTTAGCAGGGATGGGGAGATGCACCCTGGCCAGTGTGAGCACTCCATGTCTGCCCTCACCCATCCAGGCACCTTCCTCAGGACCCACAGCCCCTGTGCTTCAGCCCAGCCCTGAGCTCAGCTTTACTGAGTCGCACTGTGTTTAATCTTTTAAAAGCTGAGCTGCCCTGTCGCCTGCTGGGGTGACTCATTCCCAGCTGCACCGCGTCCTGGCCACTTTCACAGCGCAGGGAAAGCAGAACAGTTTTCACTTGCTGCTGCCAAGAACGTCCCCTCGCCTTCTCCTGGTGTGGGAAGCTCCCAGCACAGAAAACCTGAGAAACCTCTTCGAGAGGGTTGGGGACAGAGTGGACAGCCCGGCTGGGACAGCGATGGGCACCCAAAGAGTCACAGCCACGCAGCCACAGTGGCGAGCACCGATGGAGCACACCCCATTTTCTAGAGACACACACTTCCAATGGTCAAACGAAAAGCAGCCACATTGTGCCTTCAAATGGCACCTTCCCCATGCGAGTGATGTTTGCGGCAGAGCCCAGCCGGGCTGGGCACACAGACATCATCCCCCATTACAGTGGGAATGCCCCGACCATCGCTGGGTACCACAAACAGCCCTGGCTCTGTGGGCAAGGGCATCGCTGCATCGGATTATACTGAAGTCTCATAGGAACCAGAAAACCTGTAGCCAAAACCAAGCCCTGAATCTATTCACTAAAATCAGAGAAATGGAGAGCGAATGTCCGGGTGGACTCCTTCAGATAACAGTCAACAAAATCTCTGGTCCTGAGCACAGTTTCGCTCAAGTGCTGCAGTAGTTTTAATAGTAATAAAAGCTGCCCTGAAGAGACTCTTACTGTCATCAAATTTCAAAGTCTTTCTCAGGAATTAGGTGTTTAGTTTTTCACATACTTTTTTAAAAATTACATTAACTATTTTACAATAACTTTTAAATTCACCCTTCAGATAAATGTGAAGTCATGGTACATGAAGGTATATGAAAAACTAAAGATTTTAAGCTGAAAACATTAACCAGGCTCAGCATTCTCGGCACAGCAGTCCAGGAAACTCTGACAAACAGACAAGAGGGAAAAGTGAAGCGTTAATAACTCAGAGTCAACACTGGGTGTAGGCAACGCTGGCTGTAGGCAAATGCAGACAGAGCTGTTGCCCGGGGCAGCAGACTGCTGGGGCGGCAGCTCCGGCACCTGGCGGGGTGCAGGCAGCGGGGTGCAGGGAGTGGGGTGCAGGCTGTGGGGTGCAGACAGTGGGGTTCCAGCTCTGGATGGAGCCCCCCGGCCCGCTGCTGGCAGCACCCCTCAATGCTCCCCAGCACGGCACAGCCCTTCCTCCTCACCGCCCTGCCCATGAGAGGGGAAAAGTGAATTTTGCTGGGATTTCCAAGAGCCCTGCCATCATCTCTCATCCCACGTGGGCTCCTAAATAATCTGAATACCACTAACCCAACCAGAAAAGTGCAGTGCAAATACGAGTGAAGGGAAAGCCAGTTCCAAGCAGACGGTGGAGCCTTATCACCGGCATGACGACACTGGCGTGCCGAGCACGGTTGCCTGAGCATGATAACCACGACTGCTTCATCACTGCTTTAACAGCGCTGATAAGAATCTTGCATCATCATAACACACTAAAACACAATAAAACACACATGCCTTAAAATCTTAGCTAAGCTGTGACTTTGACTCTTGAGGGCTGCTGCAGACTTGTTCATATAGGAAGTAGATTTTTTATTAAAAAAGGATTGAATCATTTCATACATCACCAGCAGGAAAAGCGAGAGCCCCACGCAGCTCCGTGAGCCCCAGGTGAGAACAAGACCTGTGAGACGGTGGCACAGCGGGGGAAGGTCTGTTTTACAGAGGCATGTTCTACTTTTAGAAGTGGTAGGTGTGAATTATATTTAGCACTTGCCATTTGATAAGCGAGAAATTATTCTCAGTAAAACCCACCTCCCCGCAGCGGTGACTGCAGAGCCCCCAGCCTGCCCAGCCTCTCTGAGGTGCACAGCCCATGCCTTGACCTGCCTGTGCCCCTGAGCTCCGCGATGAGCCCTCCGAGGGTGGCAGAAGCCCATGCACCCTGTGTAGGACTAACCACAGTTTTCTGCCTTCCCTCCACAACCTTAACGGTGACAGTCGTCCTGTTCCACCACCACGTGCAGGGCTCCCCCCCGTTTATGCCCAGGCAGAGCCCACAGAAAGCAGCTTGGACATGGAAACACTGGTTCTGTGTTCCATCCTTCCCCTCCTGTCTGAGCGTCACTTCTGTTGCCATCATTTCTGAGCCCTAAGGATGAGAGGGATGAAGAGCAGTCGTGGCATCACCCTCCCAGTCAGCTGTGTGCAGGGGACAGTGATGCCCTCACGGCCAGGTGAAGGCAGCCTCGACTCCGCTGAATTGCAATCAGCTAAATCTGGGTTAATACTCTACAAGGGTAATTCCCCTGTTTTCTTTTCTGAAGTATTTGGTTACTCATTTTCTGTTTTTGTTTTACTTCCCTTTTCATCTTCAGTTCTCATTAGTCACTTTTCAGGATTCATGAACTGTTTCTGTTTTCTGCAGAACGTGGTCCTACTTTTACAGGCTTTGGATCACCTTTTTTTTTTTTTTTTTTTTTTTTTTTTTTTTTTTTTTTTTTTTTTTTTTTTTTTTTTTTTTTTTTTTTTAAATTTTCTTTTCTCATTTGTGCATGGTATCTTTGCAACTGAAACACCAAGTGGCCCTTTCTGACCACCCCCTCTCCGGAGGCAAATTTCAGCTGGTCAGTAGGTGGGGCTTGAAAACTCCCATTGCAGATTGTTTGGATTGATCATCTGTGTTTCTCTCAGTCTCGCTTGGTTTCAGACGGGTGACTGAGAAGACAATGAATCACCATTAAATATTTCCAGCCTTCTTTGGATGATTATCAACTGCCAAAGCCACTTCACATGTGTGACAGGCACCAGCTTAAAGATGCGAGAGGTGTGGGGCCGTGGATCCTCACAGGCTGCTTGGGGAACTTGAATGGGATTTACAAAATAAACTCAAGCTCAGAGATGTCTTGCAATTATTCTCCGTGGATGGGAAGATATAAAAAATTGTAGACATAATTTCTTTCAAAAAATAGGGAAGACTGTTTTATTTTCTCTGCTGCCTAGGCTGGAGGGTGAATGTGGGCATACAATAGCATTATGTTGTCCAGTGACAAAACAGACATTGCATTTCTTAGAATTTAACACCAAACCCCAGCACATGTCTCTAATTTTACCAGAAAGGTAGGGAACTCCTTGTGGATCTCCAGGCCACCCTCCCTCTGGGCGAACAGGGAGATTTTCCTTGCTTTCCCAAAGCTGGGTAACTACGAGAAAGTCTATGAGTCCTAAAGCATCCAGACCCTGCCAGCCCCCATCAGATAGAGACCCTGGCAGAGCCTTGAAAGACAAGGGGATTGCAATGGAGGGCAAGGGTTCGGGAGGTTAAAAAGTGCAGAATGAGTTGGCTTCGGACTCATTTCTGATTTCATTAGTCTATCCCGTTCTCCCCTGGTCCTGCGGAGGAAGGACAAGCCTCTCTGACTCACAGGCTCTGTTGGTTTTTTTTTTTGAGTAGCTGCAGAGGAAGTCATACAAACCGTGGGGAATACCTTTTGATTAAATAAAAGGTTTTTCTGTGCCTAGAGCCTGTTTCCAAGCGCGCAGTCTCTGCTCTCCATTTAGTCCGACTCGGAGCTGTGTTCCAAGGGCCACTTTCCAAAGATGACAGCCCCCTGTCCAGACGGCTGGCCAGGGACCAGCAACCACAGCCAGAGCACGAAACACAAAAGGAATGTCCTTGGGCTGGGGGCGGACCTGCACATCTGCTGCAGCTGCCCCGATCCAGCACAGTCATCAGAGATGACGATTTAGGTTTCTGCTCTTTCTGAACAGTATTTGTTAATAAAATTACCCTGCTCCTCACAGAGAAGTATGGTTTCCTTCCTTCTGTGGAGGCAGACCACAGAGATACAGCACTGCTTAACTCCTTCCAGTGCCCAGGCAAGAAGGTATCGATGCTGTTGCGTAAAGAACATTGTAAATAATTTCAGCCTCCCAAGTTCAAGATTGATTCAGACTGGAAGAGAGAAACACCAAGGAGGGGAAGAGAGAGCCCATCGCGTCTGAGGAGTCTGATTGTCTGGTCTGCTTGGAGGTGTACAAGTGTAAACTACCAGCTGGAAATGTGGCAGGGGCAAATATTAATATTTAGGGATATATTTAGGCAAATATCATTATTTAGACAAATATTAATATTTAGGGAGAAATAAAAACACTTCAAGGTTGCACAAGAATGTGTAGATATGAACTTGACACAAGTGGATATTCAGAGGAGTGAAAAGGGGTGATGATCAATCTTTTCATAGAGGAATGAAAGCAAGAAGATAACTTTGAGATGGAGAGCCATGAATTGGTAAAACTACTTCCAGAAATGTCTGCTTTCCCCCTAACACGACAGGAAGCCTCCCGAGAGATGCTGAACTTCTGTTCAGGTGGTGATGATCTCCGGTGATCACAGATGTGGTGGTGACCCAGAAGCTCTCCAACAAATCCTTCACAGGGAGGGAATTTTTCTTGGAAGGAACAGTCTCTGTACCATCACTACACCGAGACTTCTCACCAGCATTTCTGCACTAATTATACAGAGGACAGCTCATAAAAATGAAACCCATTATTTCTCCAGGCTTAGAAAAGTGAACATTTCTGTTAGTTTTTGGTTAATTTTCTGTTATCTTTTCAGTTTCTCAGTTAATTTTCTGTTAAGCTTTCAGTTAATTGCTAATGGGCTAGGCCATTTCCTGCTCATTAATTTAATCCTGTGTCTGATGGGGATATGGGTATTTCAGAGGGCTCTGCCTAGGAGTGAAATCATATCAGAGGTTTACATCTCATTAGCTCAAATCCTCCTCGGATTTTTTGGTGGAGGTGGAGTTGGACAGAGGTGCTGCTGCGTGAGCCCTTGCTGGAAACTCCCTCCTGCCGTCTCAGCATCCCGCAGCAGCCATCTCCTAGTGTAGGGGCTGGAAATAAAGGTCAAGCCTGATCCCACCATGAGAGGAGCAGAGTGGTCACAGCAGTTTCATTTCTGAGTGAATATTTGCAAATGAGTCAGTGTGTGAGAGACCAACTGTTCGGTGTACGTACACGAGTACACCACAAGTTCCATCTTCCTTTCTGATTTTATCAGCTCTTTTTTTTTTTTTTCCACCTTGGTTGCAATCTAAGAATGTATTTGCATGTCATTAGCGGCTATAAAAAGAATAAAGAGAACAAGGTGGAGTCCCAACTTCACAATTCTGTTTTTTCCAGCAGTAAAAGTCCATCCTGCCCACACCTTTCCCTTCCACCCTCTCTGCAGGGACTCTCATTTCTTCAGCCAGTTTTGAGATAAAAGCAAAATCCCCGATCCTCACTGATAAATTTAGCTGCAACCCTAATTCCTACTGCCTGTTCCAAGGGAAGAAATTCTTCCCTGGGATTTGAACCTGGCTACAATATATGGAACCAGAATATACATTTGTCCATGCAATATATATGATCCATTGCTTCCCTTTAAATCATTCTGTATTCCATTTTGTCTCCAGCAGCCACAGCGGTGCCAGGGATGTGTGAAGTCCTGACACACCTGGTCACTGTGAAGGCAGCAGAGATGGGGCCAAGCGCCTGAGTCTCGGGTGCAATTCTGTTTCCCAGCGTGTGCAATGGAACGGAGCACTGGAAGGGTCTGCACTGGTCCTGGAGTGATTACAATCAAAAGAACAGGCTTTTCTTAAAAGAGACTAGCTGTACACCGTGGTGACTGGTATTCCTGACCATGACTATTCATCTGTCTGAATTGGTGCAAATGCCTTGATGGCACAGGGCAAAGATGGCATTGAAGTGGTCACTGCTCCACCAAGGTAACACATAGCGGTTTAACCTCAACTCCAGAGTAAACCAAATCTGCTGGTTACAGGGAAACATTGGGAATATCAGAGTGACTCCAGCAAGGCAGACGAACTACCCCAGTTCCTGCACAGAGTCAGGGCATACGGGTGAGCACAGTCTGCTCAGAACCTGGCTTCTGCTTCCAGGGCGGTTCATCCAGCAAAAGCTCCCAAATGCTGAGCTGTGGGCAACGGCAGTGAAGACGCCTTCTTCACCTAACAATCAGCAAAATGACTGAAAGCAAAGAACTCAGGCAGGTGGCTCCTCAAGGGAGGGAGGTGCCCAGCAGCGTCTCCAAGACATGGCTTGTAGCTAACACAATGGTGGCTCCTCATGTAATTAATATTGTGCAAGGAAAGTGCTGGAGTTATAATACGTTTTGTGAAATGTCAGCGCAGGGACCAGTAGGAAAATGACACATCAGAGCAGGAAAATCAACATCTGGACTTTTATCACCTTGGATGGCGCACGTGTGTGTGGCTCACCTGCCTGTGCCTTAGGGAGGAGGAACTCCTCCAAAAAAACAGTCACTGTAGCTATGTGCCGCTTGATTTCTTTTAAGGGTAGGAAGACCTAATGCACATTAAAGAACGTTAGTTAGATAGTAAAACTCCTGCACTATTGAAGTAGCAAAATCTAAATTACACCGAAAACATTATCATGGAGGCACCCCAAAGTCAGTTCTAGACTGACAATAAATTCAAAACCAGACTTTGTTCTAGCTGGAAAAGTGCAGCCAATAAACTGACTAGAAACAGGGTTTATACAGTTATTTAGCATCCTGACAACAAGAAATACAGGTTTGGGTATCAGCTGAGGAGATTATTTGGGTACGACAACATAAGAATCATGAGGATCCACAACATGCACGCATACACTCACAAGGAACAAAACCAGAGGCTTCTCACTCCAGGGTACCCACAAGAAAATAATCACTCTCCTGGGTTAGGCAAGGACTCATTCAAGGATATATCCAGTAAATAACTGCTCACCAAAACGAGGAGGTGAGGAGCTCTCAAACCCGGGAAGCCTCAGACAGGATCCCAGTCTAAGGAGAGGGCTCCATTTCACAGACCCACTGCTCCAAGAAGGCCACTCCAAGGGGTCTTTGGCGGGGACCCTGTTTTATAACCTGGTCAGATCTGGCTGTGGGCATTACAACATAGCCCAGAAGCTTTTCAGCTACTCCAGGCACCTCCTTTGTTAATGACCCTGTCAATTGACCGAGGGTCCCACCCCTCCTGCTCCCCCAGCTGGGTGAAGTCACCCTGCCCTGGGGTAGAGGAGGATGTGCATTTCAGCACCTTGGTGCCACCCTAGGTGTGTACGTGGGGACAGGCACAGTGGGGCACAAAAGGTGTGTACGTGGAGACAGGCACAGTGGGGCACTCCCCCACTGAAGGCTCTGGATCTCATGGGGATGTGCAACTGCCACAAACACGTAAACAAAAAATTCTGAATTTTTGGATGGTGAAGAAGCAATGTCCTTCATGGACATACACAATGGGTGTAATCCCAGCACAGGTTTGATCCCTCCTGTTGGTGTGAGAGCAGAGGAACTGGGCAGCAGTGGCAGAGGCCAAGGGCCACCCCAGAGCCCACCCTGAGCTTGAGGAGCAATTCTGCCAGAACCATCATCAATGGGATGCTCCCCCATCACCCAAACTTCCTGCAGACAAAGTATATGGAGATATTGGCCAACTGGTTTCAGCATCCTCAAGAGAGGACAGAAACTGGGCAAATGCTCCTTAAACAGGAGTGAAGGAGCAGCTCCTCTGCCCCCGCCGAGATGCTGAGCTGCCCCAGCAGCCCTGGGCTGGTCCCTATCCCTGATGCACTGCAGGGCTCACGTGGGCGCTGCAAGGAGGGCTCTTGAATTCATCGTTTATACGTGAGAACAGGGTTATTCATGGCGTTCCTTATGACAACCACATAGAACAAGGCAGGAGCATTAATTAGTAAAGAAGAGAGCATTATTTAGTGTAACTGGTAATATTAAGAACGGTAGATGTGAATGTAAAGGTTTGAGAGACATTTAACTAGAGCTGGTTTATCTTGTACCAATCTTTAGACAATATCAGCTCATACAAATACTTCAGCATCTGAAATCAGGCGTAAATGTCTGAATTACGTAGCTCCTCCTGAACTTATGGGGGAACCCTTATTTTAGAAATATGTAGTTTCCTCAATCAGATAAGAAACTAACAGCTTCCATTCTACAGGTGACTACTCGCCTTCAGTTTAGGCATTTTTGTGGTGAGGTATTAATCATTTCCTTGCAACAGAGCACGTATAAAAGGAAGCCGGGAGCCAGCTGTACCCAGTCCAAGGAGGGGAGTGCGGTGACATCGCCACAATGCTGCTGGTCGGGATTTTGCTGTCCTGCGGAACTCTGTGCCTCGTGTCCTCCCTGCCATTCCCCACCGCGACGGGCTGCACCGCCAGTTCCCTCATCCAGGAAACCCTCGCTGATGTCCAGAGGCTAAAGTCTGAGGTTGTTCCATTTTCTTTGTGCCCCGCATCCGACTTCTTTGAGCTTAGTAGAGAACCTGCTAACGTGATTTTTCTCAATCTCTTTCAGGGCAGCAGCAAAATCATTGCCCTGGTAAGATCACTTTCTGGCTTGCATTGCAATGTTGTGTGCTTGTGGCGTGGCTCACGTGCTTTTTGTGACGGAAGGGGAAAGTAGATATTGTCAAAGCCCATTCAGGATGTCTGCAAACTCTTACACTATAAAAATAGGTCCGAGATGGCAACCAAGTCACTTGTGGGCTTTGTGGGAGCGCTGGGCTGGAGGGAGTGGGCTCGTGCGTGCTGAGAGATGATGTGCAGGGCTCGGCTTCCCCAAGGCTGCAGCGAGATGAATCCTCCTCTATGTACAGTTATCAAAGCAAAGTTATCTCCCTGAAAAAGCAGTGTTTGGGGCTACTGCCTTCAGAACAGCAGTGCGTGAAAGCTTCCTTCCAGTCAGCACTGGTTATCTTTCTTTGCATGGGGTAGATAACCAGAAGCGACCCTCTTCTGAAGTCAAGTGGAGGCAGGCGCCTTCCTGCCATTGGAAAGTGGGGGACAGGCTGTCCCCCCGCCTTTTCTGGAAAGAAATACTCGTGTTGTGAGAGACCAATGCTAGCAATGGCATCAGCAGCTGGAGGCTGCAGACGCTCCTCAGCATCACTGCCTTCCCCATGTCTGAGTGCTGCTAAGGGGATAATCAAAAAGCAAAAGATGTCTCTTTCTGCCCAGTTTCGCCTCCACAGTCTCGCTCTGCAGCTTTTGAAAGTAAAGTCAGCCTTCAGCAGGAGGAAAACACTGGGCTGCAGAGGTGGTTCCCTATGTGAAGTTTTCCAAAGTTACTACAAAATGTTGGCCTCAAATTATTGCACATTATTTTTTACAGTAGGCATTTTAACTGCACTAGCGTGATACAAACTGTGGCCAGCAATGCAGTACAGAAAAGACTGAAATGACTAAATTTTGTTATTCCAGAACAACACGGTGGAGGCAGGAGGGAATGTTACCACCTATCTGGAAAAATTTGCTGAAACCCTAAAGGCCAGCAAAGGGAGTTGGAAGGAGAGACGAATAGCCCTTAAACTTCGAAAAATCCAGGATGCCAGAAAGTCATGCCTTGAGTGGACGGTACGTTTGGGTTGGATTTTCTGCTTGCTATTTTACGTCATCTAGATGCCTCCTTTCTAAGAGAACATCCATTATCTGACAGAGATGTCCCAGTGTCAACAGAGACCAGAGTCCCCACTGCTGCCCCAGCCCTGGGGCAGAGGCTGCTCTTGCTGCTGGATGGCTGCACAAGATGCAACTTGCTGTCCTGCCCCACAGCCTTTGTGGTCTTAAAATTAATTTTTAAGAAAAAAACCTACAGTCAGGGAACAGAATGTAACTTACGTATCTGGATTCTGTCCTTCTAATTCTTCTCCCTTCTGTCTGCCCCCCAGGAACAGGAGTGGGAGCCAGTGAAGGAAGATTTTTTTAGTAATTTGGAATATTTATTAAGGTTCCTGAACCACAATGCACTTCCAGATGGAACAGCGTAGTCTTCAAAGGAGTTTGAAGCACCCCTGGTCCAGCCTGCCAGGAGACCTGAGCTTTGCATCTCCTTGTTTGCATATCCTTACTCCAATGAGCAAGGCTATTGGGAGCTATTATTTATTCATCTATCTATCTATTCATATTTATTTATTCTATTTATTCATAGAAACCTCATGTTATTTATTTTCACAATGAAGAAATGCAATAATTATTTACTTTAGGAAACTGCTATGTAACAGTGTGTGAGGAGGAGCTCTGTGCATCCACTGTGGGTGTTGTTGTCACACTATTTCTCTGGCACACTGTCCCCAGCCCCAGGGCTCAGCTGGGACAAAGCCACCCTGTGAGACATGGATGGGGCCATTGGTGCCAGGCTGGAGATGATGCCCAGGACCTTTACCTCCCTCTTGGCCCCCAGGACCAGCCCTGGGGCTGGATGCAGCCTACGGCACAGCTGGTGGCCTCGGCTCTCTGAGCCACCACCAGACACGACCAACAACGGATCTCAAAGACGTCAATCTCCACAAACCCTTGAAGACACTGCGTGCAAACCCAAGGCTCATACCCACTTCAAGCTTGTGAATGGAAAAACACCTCTCACTGAGTCTGATGAGCATTCCATGATGATAGACTGCCTAAACAAAACTTGGTGACTAAAAGCTTGATATGCACCATCTTCCATTTATTTTTCAACCAAATGAAGTCTTCATACAATATAATTTAATGCTGTCACACTCTGGAAATTTCAGCATTTTGTTCCTGCGGCTGAAGGTTTCCAGATACCTTCAGAACAATTTCACAGCTCTTTAGGAGGTTTGGGGCGTTTTCAGAGGAGAGTCTTATAAAAGAATACAACTCTTACTTTTAAAATTATGCTTAAGTACTTATATTAACTGAAGAATATTACTGTGCTACAAACGCAGTGACAACCATTTTAAAATGTAAAAAATGTGAAGTGTAAATTGTGGAAACATGACCTTCTTAGAGCTGTGTGCTGCCAACACATCACATATATATATATTTTTACAGTTCAATATTTGGGAAATTTGTATGCAGAACTCTATGAAATGTAACTAAACTCTAACAGAACCTATGCAAAATAAATCTCTTGCACAAAGGTATAACTAGTATATCTATATTTTTTAAAATTTGATGATCATTTATGGAATATTCTATGTAAGAGAAGTTAGATTGGTTGAATTAGGGCCATCTTCCAGCGAGGTTGTGACAATTTCAGAGGGGTTTCCTATTCAGAAATATATCAGTTGTTTATATAGTCTACAGATGATTGATACCTCTCTGCAGAGGAACACCCTAAGGCCCAGAAACACCTAAGACCCAAATCTGGGTAAAAGTAACCCTTAGATAGCGAAGTGGGATTTTGTGTCTTTCTTTGCTTTCACTTCATGGTGAACATCTCACTGCAACATGTTCCTTTTCCCTCTCTGTTGGGTATTCTGATTTCAGGAAGATTCACCTATACATTTAGCTATCAGCCAGAAAATCCTAATTGGTGCTGGGATAGGGGAGCAGCACTTGCCTGCAGCTGCGCCCATGTCTCCATGGACCATCGTGGCTGCTGAGCACACACCTTCCCCTCCAAGGGGATCCTCCCACTGGAATTTCACCTTCAGGAAGGAATCCCAGCCCAGCCCATCAACATTATTTACCTTTGCAGGCATCACTGAGCACCTGAGAAAATTTCCCTCGGTACCATGATTCACAGAGAATTTAGCAGTGAGTGGCGCTTGTGCAAGCCACAGTGGGATCCCCCGAACACCACACTGCCTGAAGGAAAGGACAGGCTGAAGAGGCAGGGAAATCCATGCCTACATCTGCAGGGATTACTGAAGGCAACCCACATGTTTGAAGAATTAGCTAATATTTTTAATAACATCTGAAGAGACATTTCTTGAGGGTGGGGGAAGGCAGACACAGTAGTCATTGTGTGAACAGGGAGGAAAACAAAAAAGCAATGGTAGGTTCAGTCATCATCCTCCTGCCTTTCCAAAATAGACAAGAATAAAGCATTAACCTGAACCTACAAAAATACAGAGTGCATAGAAAAGGAGGGTCAAGATTTTAAGTGTTTTTTTGTCAAAACAGGTCATCCTGTGAGTGGGTAAGAGGGCAGAAGGAGGGTGACACTGGGCACATCTGTGCTTTGGGATGGGGCCTGTGTTGCCCATTAGGACAGGTTCGTAAGAGACCCGAGGGTATGTTCTAGCCCCATCTCCACAAGTCTGGTCTTATGCAGTAGTTTTCGACCTCCAGCTCAGAGGCTGGAAGGTTTTTGAAGAGCTGGATCACAATCCAACACACTGCACCCAAAACTAATTGGAACTGGATGTAAAAGAGATGACCTGTTAGAAGTTTCCAAGGAGGGAAGCTGCCATGATCCTGTGGGGTGTGAGAGGAAAGCACGGCAAAGGCTCAGTTTGCTCCCAAAACAAGTTTTACATTCATTAGCACAAATCTTCTGAGGGGGAGACGGAGCAGTGGGCAAGGACTACTGTGAGATGCTGTGGAACGTTACTCTTGGTGGGGAAGGAAAGTTGGGAAATGGTTCCATCAGAGCAGGTTGAACCCACTGTCATCACTGCCGAGCACTTGAGGAGTGGCAGATACACACATGCCCAGACACTACCTTCTCTGTCACTTGTTAAAATGTAAATATAAATAAAATTGTTATCACTATAAACCAGGTCATCTCACTCAGGCCACTCTTCAGGCTCATAAGCTGGGGTAAATCCCAGAGCGGGCAGCTCACCTTGCTGCAGTTACCGCTCGCATTCGGGATGCGCTGAGGTTTGGCAAGTGTTTCTTCTCCGAAGAAGAGAAATGAGAGATCTGTCTGTCACTAGCGGTGGCTGTTCTCTAGGTGGCAGCCCTTGCCTGCTGCACGTCCCTCCAGCGCTGCCCGACCCTTGGCATGAGACAGGGGAGACGGGAGGAAAAGAACGGCTGCCAGCTTCTTACTCACTCAGGCTTTTAATCAACTTTTCTCAGTATTACTCCAAAGAGTTCAGAAGTGTCACAGAAAGGTGAAGGGAGATTTCAGACTAGCTGTTTTCTGAACAAACCTGAAAAAGGGCTTGTGTGCTGCAGGGTCACCTGTGGTGCCCTAGAGGCAGTCCCTCTTCGTATAAACTCACAGTCTTTAACGTTCATTATTTTTCACTACTTTGGGGAATTTTCTGTGCTTGCTTATCCCAGCTTCTCAAAACTACCTCTGCCAACACCCTTGGAAAGTCTTCAGCTGATTACAAGAGTGAGCAGTCCTGTTTATATCTTTGTTATAAAAGGTCTTCTTGTTACCAAAAGGCTATAGATGAGAAGGGTTTAATAAAGTACAGCAGATTCTTGCCTTTCATTACTGAAACATTTAAAATTAAAACAGAGCAGATGCAACCGTTTCAGCAGATCAGGAGCTGCTGGCTGTGAGCAGGACTCGGTACCTACATCTGGCCCCTGCAGCACAGCTGGAAGATGCAGCCTGTGCATGGCCCAGAGAGCTGCTTTCTGTAAGCTTCAGACCATCAATAACATCTTGCCGCTTCTCTCCAGCAGTTTAAAAGCTGTTTGACTTTAAGCCACGTTATCTTTTCCAAGTGGGTGAGTATTAAATGAAGCAATATTGCTCCAAATTGTATCTGGTGTGAAAATCATTCAATAAATGGATTTTGTACATGTCAGTATTTGCCTAATGACTTGCACGAAAGTACAGCCTACACAGTGGCTTGTGTCTGGTGGATCTGGTTATTAAATCCTTGTACAGAATAGTGGTGGTTGAAGCTCTTCTTAGCAGTTTCTCCTGGGGCAAACGATCCAGACAAAAGTGGGAGAAGGTAAAGCAGACAGGCTGTCCTGCCAGAGCTGAGGAGCAGAACAAACTCCCTAGTGTAACCAAGAGATATTGAAGTTTACATAGGACAAAGTCCAGAGGTATCTTTGTTGGCTTTTTACATCTTTTGGTGCACCAGTTTGGCACATTAAAACATGCATTTTAATGGTTCATTTTAATCAACTCTACCTCAGGCTGTTGGTTGAAAAGTGTCTGCAGATGCCAAATGCTACTTGGTGTCCTAACAGCTTGGTTGGGAAATGAGGGGGCCTGGATACCAGAGAACCAAAGGCACTTTAATACTAGAATTTTGCCTTTTGAGAGGATGCTTCAGGCCTTTCATCAGAGAGGTGAACCAAAGCAGGGCTGGAAGGTGCAGCCATGACAATAATTTCCCATGTGGTTGCTGCTACAAGAACTTTTCTCTAGTACTGGAAAAGGTAAATACCTGCTCTGCAATCTGGAGAAGTTAAATGAACAGTGAATAACACGGCCATAGTTAACATGCAGACTCTCATTTGCTAGCAGGGACAACCCAAAACATATTTAGACAAAGAACTTAAAGCATCATCCAGTCACAAATTTTCATTTAGAAGATGATCTAAAGCGAAATTATCTCTCAATCAACAGCAAAGATTTCCCTAATTGAATCTGGTAAATTCCACCTGCCACTTCTGCACTTCATCAGACATCTTCATTGAAATACCATATCTAAAAATCAGATACAGATTTAGAATAGAAACTGGGCCATATCTGAAACATTTAGGCCAGACCCTCAGCTGGCAGAGGCTGATGGGGATATTTGCAAAGCTCTGTGCTGACATGCTCCAGCTGAGAGTCTGGCTCTTCGCTAATCCTTTCCAAATAGCATTTGCCAAGCTTCTGGCACTGTGAAGGGAATTCCCCGCAGCTCTGTGCTGGGGTGAGAGCTGGTAGGGAGCACACGGGGAGTTGAGGCAGCGCCGGGCGCTCCCAGGGCAGGTTACAAAACCTCCGGTGATGCTGCCAGCTGTGGTTGGCACTAATGCTGCCAAGCAGCCATTTCCCTTTTCTTGGTGGCCATAAATCATTCCTCACTGAGAGCTCCCTTAATGACACTTTTTTATTAATTGTAATATTAATTGTCATCCATCAGGACACAAATTAGACTTCTGTTTGTTTCTTTAGAGCCGTGTTATCTTAGGGTTATCTAAGCCCTGGCTCTGCAATTGCTCTGGCAATTTCGCTCTTCAAACACAGAGTTATCTAGAAGTTAACTCCCTTGTGTGTTTGTTCTGCTCTTAAGCTGATTGCACTGGGGATGCAGCTGCAGTCCTCCAAAATACCGAGAAAACCTGGTTCCCCTCCTGGGGGGCACGGCCGTCTCCCAGCCTGGAGCACCCCCCCGTTTGCTGTCCACTGTCCTTTCAGCCCTTCTCCCTTATGTGGCCACACATGCGTATAACACAAAGCACCTGATTACCTTTGTGAAGTGCTACGTTAGGGCCCAAGTATCATAAACAAAACAATGAACATTTTCCCGGAGAATGAGAAACCGCAGCTGACAGCTGAATGGTGGATTTGCACAGCACTGTCATAAAAATTAATTAGGTCAGGGTAAGATCCAGCCCTCACACTTACTACTTAGAACGAACAAACAACCTTTTGTTTTCTTTCCAGGTCAAAGCAAAGATATTTGCCATAGGAGAGCAGCCGGTTTTGCAAGGCTGCTGTACATGTCTGCACACCCCACTGCTCCCATGGGTCTGCCCAAGTCACGCTGTAGAGATGTAGACGATTGATTAGGTCCTGTGGGCTCCATCTTTGGCTGATATTAGCTCCAGAGACATTGATATCTTTAAACTGTAATAATTTACAGCAATATAGGATGTAGTCTCATTTGACAGGAGCCAATCAGCTTCGTGGCTGTATTACTACAAGTAGAATAATTCCCTCAGTTATTAATATGTTCTTCTTTTACAATATCTCGCACATCACGAGTGCCCTTGCGCATTGCCCTGGCTTCCGTTGATGCGTTGCTCTGGAGTTAGAGGCTTTAGGAAGTTTACCAGAACATTAATCATAAATGTCTCCCAGATCAGATATGCTGCTAATTCAACTGCTCAAGTTGTTGTCGCTTTCTTATTTTAATGATTTATGAAGTAGATAAGATAGTAATCACATCCTGCACTTACTCAGCTTTTCTATATAAGTGAGTTTAGTATCTGCCAAGAGAGATGAGCTTGAATTCGAAGCCTCTTTCAGATAAAACGACTCAAGCTCCGAAATAAAACACCTTTAAAATGTATCTCCACTTTTTCTTGTTGCTATTTAGCTCTGGAGCACCTGGTTACTTTCTTCCTCTGAAGGAAACACTGCATCTGCAGAACAAGACTAAATACGCAATAATTGATGAAATGCTTTGCTTACTTGAAGCTGAAAACGAGTCCATAAACGTAAATAATTTTCCACTTCCCCCTCCCCAGATTTGCTTTTTGAAATGATTTCCAATTTGTAATGGATTTGTATTGTTTTCAGGAGCAATTCTCCACACCGCTTCACACCAAGGTAAGAAACTCTTGTTTCCTATTCTATTATTATCCGTTAGAGTCTTCGTAGAGAACTTGAGGTGTAACCTCAGGAACAGCAGGTCTGGGGATATTTAAAGGCAAGATGTGGAATATCCCCCAAGATGGGATTTGCCAGCTGGGGAGCCCAGGCAGGGGCTCCAGGGTTCGACCTCATCCCTGTCCGTAATTAGAGGCAATTATTCTCCTCTTGCTGTCCTGAAATACTAACACGATGTCGTATTTTTAAAATATTATGTGAATGTGAGTAAAAACCCATTCTAATTCCTCACAAAGATAAATATACCTACCTCCATTTTTATAGGTCCTTTTTAATGCTTTTCTGGATAAATTTCTGCTAGCGACTGGCAATATAAGGAAAAATGGTTAAAGCAGCTCTCTGTGAGTGTTCTATTTCCAAGGCAAAGACAAAAAAAAAAAAAAAAATCACATTCCATTTTAGATGGAATTGAATCAAATTCCCAATGTTGTTACATTCACCACTGACAGAGACTGGACCATTTTTATTATAAAGTTTCCAGTTATAACAGTTATGAAGGCTGTACTTATAACATGAGTTCCTAAAAGAAGGTGAAAAAAGGAAATCAGATAAAAGAAGTTAAGATTTCCAGAGAAAAATAACTGTTTGTAGTTCTTTTAAGAAAGAAAATCTTTCTGGTTGTAAGCTCGTACGCTATTTACTTTCCATTCTCCTAGAACCAAAGCTGTGCACATAATAACACTGAAAAATTTATTCATGAACTGCGAAAGATCCCTGGGTGTAGGTGTATGAAGAGAGTTGAGAAAGACATGGAAAGGCTAGAAGAAAACTGTACCGTTTTGAAGGTAAGCTTTTACTATGTATTTGATATGAGTTTCAAATATTTTCTTCTATTTAGCCATCCATCCATACATACAGCTTTTTTACACCTGGTGATATTGTTCCAATGCCTAGTAGCTCACACAGACACATCCCGAGCAATCCAGTAGTTGGAAAACCACAGATTCAAAACATAATTGTATCTATAGATATGCTGAAAAAATACCTGGAGATGTCGTTGTGATTGAAAAGAAACTACCGTGCTTCCCTGAAAATTAATTTCCCCAAAGCAATTAAAAAGCCATCACCTGTCACTTAACTTTCTGCCCATTTTCTGGTAAATTCTAATTCAAAGTTTTGAGATATTTTAGCAAATAAATAATTCCTCCTTTTTATTTTGGACCAGTTGCAGCCTCAAGGAAGGATATCAAGGTTTGTTTGACATGCAGAAATTCATTCTTATGCAGACTATATTAACATAAATCATTTAGACCTGCAGTAATGAAGATTACTAGGTGCAGTTAGGAACGACCTGTACAGCTTGTCCTTCAGGAGGAATAGGGCAATTAATAGCAGAAAAGATACACACCTGGAATACTACAGAGAAAGGAATCTGCCTTTTGAAAACAAAGGAGAAAAAGACAGAAAATAAGGGGATAGAAAATAAGGTTTGCCTGTGCTCTGCTGATGGCTGTACTTGCAGCGATGACTGTGCTTAGACATCACCCTGGAACAGAGAAGCAGGCTTTAGGAAGAAAACCAGATTTGCATTGATTTGCTAATTACTACAGGTTGCAGAAACAACCGTGTCTGTCACCTAACCAGATGCTGAGCTCCACGCTGTGCAGCTGGAGCCTCTTCTGCCCAGTGCTAAGAACAAGTGCAGCATGACGCTGCTGGGATCCCACAGCATGTCCCTTACCCCCTGTCTCCAGGATTCACGTATTATGAGACGGATGTTTTGACCTGGCTTCCCTTCTTCCAGATAACTTTCCCACTCCAAAAAAAAACCCTTCCAGAAAAATCTGCAGTACCATGAAAATCAAAGACAAATAGCAAGCCTTATTTGACTGATGATTCGTAAGAGTTGTGTGAAACGGTTTGGGGCTGGTGAAGGGCAGCTAGCTGGCTTCATCCTCCATCCCACTTCGCTTGGAAAACGATGGAGAACACACAACATTTGGGTGGAATTCCTCCGTAACTCATGCATCAATGCCTACTCTTTTCTCTTAGAAATCTTCATCCAAAGATAGAAGATGCTCACAGACCGGAAAAACAAATTTCACAATATTTAAAGAGAGACTGGAAGAGTTCTTGAAATGGGTCAACCAGGAGCAATACTGCAGCAACGTGGTGAGAACTGAGTTGGGTTTGTATCCAGATGACAAATGCAGCTGCTCTGACTCATGGAAATACCACAAAGGCTTGTTCTAGGGCAGCGAGGAGGCTGGATGGGAAGGGGAGGGAAGAAATGGCTGTCACAAATTGGAATCTTTGCTAAATGTTAATGCCAGTAGGTGAATTAAAACTGTAAACAGCAATTACAACTGTACACAGCAATTAAAACTTTGTGTAATGAGCACGGCCAAGTATTGTGATTTATGTCATGCACAGTTATTGAACATGAAGTGTCGTTATGTCACCAGAGATCACAGAAAGGCTTCAAGTTTGTGGGCTTTTTGTGCAAAGGGACGTAAAACCCAACGTTGACCCACAGACTTGGGCCAGCAAAGGGCTCCTGCAGGTGTGTTCTGCTGGGTGGCTCCAGGATCGGGATCTTCAGTGGGATTTATGGGATTTACCCAGCACAACCCCACAGAGGAACCCCCTGAGAGAGAGGAGACACGACACCCATGGTTCACACCATCTGCTTTCACCCCCCAGTGCTGAAATAATTGTTTTTAATTTCTACTGGTTTATGATGAGCTTGAAGGTGAACTGACCGAATGAACCTTGAGGTGTCATGTGCCTGCTGCTTCAGTCGCAATATCTTGTCCCAGCATACTGAATAGCTTTTGCTTTGAATTTTTGAGATCTTTGTGGTGTACAGCATTGATACAGTTTATGACTAGATCCAAACCGGTGCTGAATCACATGCTTTAAAAAATATATGGAACGTAATACTCCTCGCGTGAGACCTCACATAGCTCTGCATAAACCAGTAGAAACCAGGTGCCAGGTGCTGTTCTTCTGATACATACTTGTATTTTTGCGAAACAGTCAAGTCCAAGGCAGAGACATAAAAGGGAAAAAAAGTTTTTAAAAGATACAGACTATCACAAACTGGTGGCAAAGAGCAATTCTGGTCACAGGGATACCAGTACTCCCAGTCTGACCAAGATACCAGATGCAAGAGGTCATGGACGATGGGTCTCCCAAGGGTTGCTCACCTGGTGCCTGTTCCTGTGTATTTTCCCCACAGTGAAGCAGTGGGATTCATAGGCACCACGAATGTCAAGGGTTTTCCCCTCAAGACTTAGAGAATATGGAGAAGCCCAGACTGCTGACTTCTTTAAATACAGATAGACATGTAATTTGTCATAAAAGTGAGCCAAAAGGCAATTGGCATGTACCGTAATGAACCTCGCTGCTATCGGTTAAAAATCTGTCGTTCTTCTAAGCCCAGCAAAAGGCTGAGGCAGGAATTTGAAACTACTGTGATAAAACATGACGGAGTCATCAAATGGTCTTCTAACTCAGAAATACCACGGATACCTGTTTGCAAGATAAATCTTATCTTGGTGCTTAGACTTTTGCTGCCGCTGAATACACTTCATCACTCTTGTACCCAAAGCCTACCTAGGTCTGGGGGTTTTCCACAAGCATTTGCATTGAAGTCACTAACAAACGTGGAAGTGACTTGTCATGAAAGTAGGATTTATCGCACACATAAACCCAAATATAATTCATATACACACACAAACCAGAAGGTTTGCACCATTTCCCATAATGCCTTAATCACCAACCAATACCCAGCCTACAGCAGGATGGCAGAACTGATTTTTGCAGCTGACTAAAAGGCGGTAAGAGTGAGAAAGAGACACAGCATTTGTAAGTCAGGTGAAGAAAAACCTGTCACATTTTCTTGTTTCAGTCCAAATATACGCAGTTTTATAGCATGCTCAGAAGGCCCCAAACCACCAGGCATCTCCAGGTTGAGACAGTGGTGGAGATGGGGTGATGCAGGTCTCAGTTTAGTGTCTGCATCTTTCTGCATCCCATACAAGATAGGCACTTTGGAAACACCCACATCGCAGCCATCTTTGAAGCTTGGAATTGAAAGATAGATTGACAAAGCTCAAAGCTTATGAAATCATTTGAAGTGCCAACATGATCTGAACTGCAGCAGGGTTCTGAAGTGCCATATTCCAACAACCAGGCAAACGACGAGTTTTTGTGGTTGTGCGTGAAATGATGGGACATACATAAAGAAACAAACCTGCTGAATTGTTGTACTTGAATTACTCACAGCACGTACCGTAAATGCAACTACTAACCTTCCACTCAGAGCAGCTGCTGAGTAATACCTGAATTTGCTCATATACTCAGCTCCACCTCACCTTCTGGAAGACTTCAGAAAGCATCAGGCTTAAAACAAACCACTTTTAAGCTGGATACCTTGCAAGGTTTTTCATTCTTGAAGCCACTGCTTAATGTTACTCATGTGTGATTTTACACAGGGTTTTACTCAAGGGATGCAGCTCTCTCAACTGCTCAGCTCAGTCATTTCACAGAACAATTTAGATTAAAACAAACAAATAAAACATCAAAAAACAAACCACACCACAAAACAAAAACCAAAACAAAAAACCAAACCAAACACAAACAACCAACCCCCCCTCCAAAAAACCAGCAACAAAATAACCCCAGAAAGCAATTGAAGAGCACTTAGTTTAGCTTCATAAGCCCTAGAGATGAACAAAAGTGCTCCTGTTCAACTCCGTGACAAAACACAGATCAAACCACAGAATTTTCTGGAGCTGGCCTTTTCAAACACGCACCTTAAACGGCTGATGTGTATACACACAATCTCACAAAACCAGTGACAACTACACCAGTCAGTGTATGAACTGGGATCACTGACAGGAGAAGAGCATTGTCGTCAGAAAGACATTTATTTTTCAGGAGTCCATGGTTTTAAGGAGTTCTTAATGGAGAATGTCTTTTTATTACCACCTGTGGTCAGGTTTGCTGAGATATGTTTGGGTTTTTCTGTTGAGCACCCAGCCTGTACCAGCACCTCCTCTAAGGTATTTGTCTTAATTTAATTCAATTTAACTTTTAAAATTCTGAACATGATGCTTGGGCTTATCTTGGAAACTGTGGTATCCCATCAACTTGATCAGAAAGTCCTGTTGCACCCCCAGCATGATTCATATTTGGATTTTTAGGTTCATAAAGAGGGGGAAAAAAAACCCCAACCACCTACTCTTACTCCTGCTGCACCCACTCTCAACTCTAGGTCGTTACCTGTGTACAGATATTTACTTTTCAATACATCAACTTGCAGCCCTTGCATCAAGCAAATACAGAAAATGAAACCAACTCAGAATTAAACCTTGACCATTCGAATGAGGTAGGTAGTGGCATTTTCCTCACCAACTTTATGAACTATTCTCAATTTACAGCATTTCCGATGGACGTTTCCTGTACTCACACATTTTTCTTTCACAGCACCAAGCAGGGCCAGGCCACCTCTGTCAGAGCTGGCATGACCCAAGTATTCCAGATCATGAGAGTCAATGTTACTTTATCCAGTCTTCTTCCTTCATGCTCTCAAATTATTCATGTAATGAAAAATACTCTTTCTATCTGAAAACTGGGCCTTGGTTTTGCTCTTTGACCACCAAGGCTGCAATGGACAGAAAAGCTCCACAGCTCTGGACAGGGAAAACGGTGACAGCCCAGCTCGTTACACAAAGCTCATGGATAAAGGACTCAATAATTTAACCTCAGCTTGCTAACTAATAATGTACTTGTCAGAATTGCAAAGGAGAAATGCAATCTCACCGCTTACTTGCAAACAGTTTCACGTTCTGTTTCATCATCACCTTCATTCCAGAGGTTTCCAGATCATGTGCAAAAAGTTTCTGATATTCAAATGGAAGCCACAGCGATATCCCCTATGACTCCCCATTTAACACGCAGTGGACACACAGGTCTGGGATCCCAGGGGAGCGGGGTGTAACACTGCACCCCCACCAGCTCCAACACAGCCATCAGGTGCCCATGGACACCAGGGCATTGACCCAGTGGTTCCCTCTCCATCCACAGTCAGCTCATGCCCTGCATCGCCAAACCATGAGCAACAGCAACTGAAACAAGAGTGGAATATTGTGTGCAAAAAACATCACAGGGGCACACATTTGTTCTGATGGATGAATCAGAATTCGGGTGCAAATTATAAATCAATCTGCACTTCCAGCAGTTGCTGGATGAATGTCACAAAACATGGCAATTGGTAGGGCAACTGCACCTTCCTTTACTTTCAGCTTTCTCACGTCACCTCCAAAAATCAGGTAGATGACTTTCACTGAGCCTGCCCATACTTTGCACCAGTTAAACTGCATGGATTACCCACACATGTGGGTAATGGGAAGGTTTACGAGGTTCACCACTCCTGATGGTGGGGCTGAGTTGGCCATGCCCTACAGAGCCTCAAGCCATCCACAAACTCCTCAAGACCAAAGCCATCCTCAGCTATTCCTCATGTTATACAGGGTGAAACAACCAAGCAAAACTCAGGAAAAAAACAAAAAAATTAGCACTATCCCAGTGCCCTGGTGTCTTCTAAGACATCAGAGTATGTATCATGATAAAACCAGCACAGCTAGCCAAAGCTTTTAAAACAAAGAGTCTGATGCAAGTTACATTTTATGCTTCTGTGGAAAAAAAGAAGAGGCACAATTTAGGCTGATTGCTGATACCATCCAGCAATCTGAAATTGCTCGTCAAAGCCCTCCTGCTCTCGGTTATATTAAAGAGAAGACTTGTACAAGTCTTGTCTACGGGATTTGACCCCAAGGAAACACAGATAACTTCAGCATGTAAATTATGTCTTCCCACGATTTTATCAAAGATTGAAGCAATACAACAGGCACTGAGGTTACAGAACCTGTTTATCACAGCTGTAATGTTTTAAGCTTTTAAGTTGTTGTTTTTTGTGGGTTCTTTCTTTACTTTCCTCCCCCTTTTTTTTTTCTTTTAAAAAAANAAAAAAAAAAAGATACACAGAGCTGTTAGCCACATCCTTGAGTCATGAATACCACGAGCTGTAGTGGACAAAGAATATATTCTTATTAAAAGAAAGCATACTCTAATAATAATAGCACCAACTATGGGACAGAATAGAAGAACCATTTAAAAATACCATGTTGAAAAGTCAAGTGAAGAAATGGGAATTATAGAATTATTTGTTTGACCGAACAGCCCGTCAGCAATCCGTAGACTAGAAGTATGGTTACCACTGACAGTAACCTTATGTGAAAGCTATAAAATAATTTATTTCCCAGAAACCCAATTGAAACCTGAACCAACCCCAGTTCTCTATATCTGATTTCCTAATTTATTTGAATCTTCATTCAGATTTCGAAGCTTTTTAAGTACAATGCTTTGAGTATTCTCAAAAGCAATAGGAAAAAAAAAAAAAAAGAAACCTGGATCTTGGCAGCAGCACAATCTTCATTCTAATAACTTCCGTAAGTATTGGGCTCACATGCCTTGGAGCACATTTTATCTGTGATACACTTCGCATGCAAAGCTTTTAAACTGTTATTACTTGCAATTATATGTTCCTATTCTGTCCTCATGGCCAAGTCTGAGCTTTCGGTGCAGGACACAACTCAGCAGGGAGCTCCTTGACTGAGTGGAGTTTTAACCACGTACCATGAGCAAACAAATACAACAGAAATACCAGGAAATTCCCGTCCCTGCCTCCCTCCCCCTCAGCTCTAGCATCTGTAAAAGCATCATCTGCATTATCTCGCTGACCTGGCTGCCAGGAATCCCCCTCCCAGATAAGCACAAGGCCCGTCCTACCCAACTCAGCACTAACTCACACCTTTGGGCACAGGTAACTTGCATCCCCTCCCCATAAATCCAGACACATCATCCCTGAAAAGTCACAGTCCCCTCCCTGCCCAGAACCTGCTTGCGATTTCAAACGTATCAAAATAATGGTTGGTCTTCCTCAGTTTACATATCACCCTCAAAAAATCGCGTATTTCAGATAAAATGTGAAAAAATTCAACAGCTAGAGCCGGAAGTCTACTGGATGCATCTACTAATCTCCAAATTATATCATGGCAATAAGCTTACCTTTTCGCTTCGTTTTTGTTGACGAGATGCTACACACAACAGAGTCACTTGTGATCATTTACTGAAAAACACAGCCTGTGATAGGAGGGCTTTTAAAAGTATTTTAGCTTTTGAGAAGTTATAGAGGGAGGCTTATTAGCTAGAAAATAAAAAGAGGTGTGATACAGTGAGTAAGAGTTCTCACTGATAGACACACGAGATAAGGCTGTGGTGGAGGAGCAGCAGGAGCTGCAAACACAGGCAGTGGTCATCATGCTGCCTCAGACACTCTCCATTCCCAGAAAAGAGGCATAAAATGAAATTCAAGTGATCTTCAGTTTCTGAGATGAATGCGGTGCTGCTCGAGGATTAGGGATGGATAAACCTGTGTGAGGAATTCTGCATCCCAGCGATGGGTCCTGCCTTCCGCCACCTTCCCAAACCGCGTCACCATGACCTGCAATGCCTGCCTGCTCCTTGTCCTAATGCAGGGCAGGGGTCTGTCCTGTAGCATCAGGTCCGGTCTGCAGAGCGGCAATCCAGCAGAAAGCAAAATGCAGTTTCCAGAAGTTCAAACGATTTTTGAGATCTGCAATTCTCACCAGGATCCAAATCAATCATCAGAAACATCCTTTATCCTGTTGTTACTCACTGAGCTTCTCGGTTCTGCAGAGCGCATCCTTAACACAGCAGTTCTTCTGCAGCTTTCCACTTCCAATAACATATCGTTATCTGAGTTAAAATGCATTAAAATACAATGCTAGCTGCTAACTATTAGCACTATGGCCAGCATTATTTATTTGTTAGGCAGTTTAAGTCATAGTTGATCAATTCAACAGCTCAGTGTACTTGGTAGTCAGACGTCTACAAGCGATGCACATCCTGTGGAAAGCTTTGCCCATGACTGACACTTGCAGAAGCAACAGCTGCTCCACCATCAAACATCACTACTACGAGACACAGTTTTAACAAGGGTTGCAGCTGGTTCCAAATAGTTTCTACAAGCACTGCTTCGCAGCTGGCACAGACCGCTTTTATACTAACAAAACAATAGCTCTCAACAATAAACTTTGATTTTAATTTCCACCCAATTTAGTGGAATTTTAGTATCAATTTCCACATGTAAACCCCAGCCAGGCTTAGAAATTCAGCTGCAGGGCTGCAGCAAACGGCAGAAGTGCAGCTGCAGGGAAAGGACAGGACTAAATACTTGTACAAGAGCAGAAAGTTTCCTCTGCTGAGGCCTTGGCGAGCCCCATGGGAAGCTACTCTGCCATCCACTGTCCCTTTGCCCCGGCTGAACGGGGCCACCTCACCTCCTAACCATTTAGTTTTGTCTGAAGCGTTAAAACAGCATTTTGTTGGTACTAAGCCAAGGCAGCTGCAAGGTCCTCATTAGCCTGTATTCCAGGAACACCGAGACAAGGCAGGGCTCAAGGTGACCGATGCTCTTGGCGGGGAAACATGGTTAAAAATCACACTGGGATCTGCCTTGCTTTGATGTGCTGAATGAGGCAGGTTTCAGGTGCGCCTCCACCACAGGACGACTCAGATCACACCCCACAGCCTTCTCAGCTCAGGGCAACCCTACTGTGAGTTACAAAGGCTGCTAGAAGTGGGTAAAGTGTCCTATATTTACTGCAGGTAATGGTGCCACAGAGACAAGGTCCCTTCTGGTTCCCAGCCCCTCTCCAAAAGGATATTTCTTCAAGTTACTGCATAGACAGAGCATGATTATTTGATGCTTTGGCTGGTCCTATGAAAAAATGTTTTTTGCTGTTGTGCAAGTTACAACTGTCACTTTGTCCTTTTGCCCTGGCCAGAGCTTGAGGACATCAGAGCACACTGACCCACTGCTCCCCGTCCCGAGTACAGCGCTGACTCCTCACGGGCAGCCAAGGGATGAGCACCAGTCACAAGTAAGAAATAATATTTTCCTAACAAGGAATTTGATTTTATTAACACTTGGCATATTTTAAAGATGTTTTAAATTTTAAATAAGAGTACTTCAAATAAAAGAAAGATGGTTTCTAGGAAACGATCCAGCCCTGACGTGGTCAGACAGTTGGACTAGAGGATCGTTCCGGGTTCCTTCCAGCAGAACGATTCTGTTAATTCCCCCCTCCCAAGCACTGAATGCTCTTTCTCACACTGTTTGATCTGCAGTCTGCAGCCAATGCTCTGGCCGACAGCTTGCCCAGCTGGATGTGATCAGCCTCCCCACTCCCTGCAAAGCTTTCGAGCGGTGCTTGTGTTCACGTGGCAGCCCGAGCTCAGGTTGGTGGCACTTGTGCTTGCAGATGGGCTCGAGCAGGGGCAACCCCGCATATGCAAGGGTCGCTTCAAAGCCACCTGTGTTCAAGCCTGGCCGAGGGGAAGGTCTGACAGTGATGGCTCTAAAGAATTTCCCCAAATTAAAATTTCTTGAAGAATTAAACCCAAACCTCAACCCCATTGTGACTTTACATACAGAAAATAGACGGGTCAAGTGTTCAGCTGCCAGGGGCTGTTATTTATGTATTAACAGCCCAGGAAGTTTTTCTTATGACACTAGCACAGTTAGGTAAATCCTTATTTTGAACAAAGAGATTTCACGGTCGTCTGTGTGATCTAAGACACACAAGGGATGTGATCTGGCAAATATTTAGAAGAAAATTGTATGAGCGCAGCGCTGCTGGGGTAACTCAGGGTTATTTACAGGACCGAGTCTCTAACTGCTTCCAAAGCCTGTGGTGAAACTGCTCAGCCCCTTTGGGCCTGGTGCTAGGGCACTGGATTTATCTGACACCCAAATCACTCTGTTTGCACTCTTGGGTCTGCACACCCAGATCCTGACACTGAGAATCACCGAGTTTTCCCACCTTTAACTGATACAGGTGAGAGATGCGGTTGCCTATATCTGTATATCAAGCCCCAAAGCCTCACTGGGACGTTTCTTGGAGAACATTTAGTGCCTATTGGTGGTTGCTTTGAGCAACAAAATCTCCCATTGAGCTGCCTCTAGGCAATAGTTCTTAGAGACAAAAAGCTTACTCACCCATTTTATCTGTTTTCAGCTCTTGCGGTAAATTTTGTGCGAGTTCAGTAAAAACCGGACAGCTGTCACTGAATAGCCATGGAAATGGAGAAAATGATTTACGCACAGATTAGGTAGAAACATTGTGCACTTGTTTACCCCAGCCTGCCACTGTCATTCCTCATCTAAACATAGAGTTCCCTACAGCTTCTGTGTAGCAAGGAAGGGGCAGATTCAGCACATCCTGTGGTGCTGACTCCAGCAAGAGCTGAGAATTTTCTGCTCCTCTAGAAGCTGCTGAGAGGCCCCAAGAGGTCCCAGCTGCTGTAGATGGGTCACAAATCCATGATGCAGGAGGGAGCAACGGCAATGCTGACACCTCCTGTGATGGGGATGGTACAAACACGGTGGGTACAAGCCCTGTCAGAAGCTCTGCCCCCACCTCAGCCTTGAATCTGTGTCTTGACTCATGCTGGCTCCAGGACTCATTGCCCAGACTCCTCCATAGCCAAGAGAGAGGCAAAGGATGATGGCAAATCCGATGGGACACGTGCATCCTCCCATGTCCAGCACGAGTGCTGGAGGGGATCCAGCCCTTGTACTAAAATCACCCGCAGAGATGGGGGAGAGGAGCACCAGCCCTGCTCCAGGCAGCAGGGTTTGACAGGCTGGGGTTTTTAAAATCCAACCTCCCAGCTGGGTACAGGACACATTTCTGACTTTCTGAACTTGGATCTGCTGTTTCTGAAACACGTGAAAGCGCAACCGCAGCCAGAGCAGTGCTTTGGCAGAGGCTGAATGCCAAGCGTAAAAAAAGAGGCATCAATTGCAAGAATGTTAGTGAGCGGCTTCTGATCTGTGTGAAGCTTCAAGTTTGTGGTTTCCCAGCTATGAGCTAAAAATGGCTTTAAATCATTAAACCATTTCCTCCTAACTGCTCTCCGATTCTTTTATTGACCAACAAAGACAAAACTTGATCAAACACCTATGCAAATCGGCCTGTTTAGCAGGTTCACAAGGATTTGCAGGGTAAGGACTAAAAATGACAAGAGATTCCCAACAAGAGACTACCCACTGCTGAAGGCACTGGTGTGGGCTCATGTCCCAGTGTTTCAGGGAGCAACCGGTGAGAGCTGGGGAGAGTTTGATTCCTGATGCTGGTGCACTCCAAAGCCCAGCACCATTCCACCTGAATGGCCTGGCTGTGTATTTTGGGTAAGCTCGGCACAAAAATACCCCAAACACCCCCTCTGTTTGCCAAGGCTGTATTGCACAGCTCTCCTCTTCTGTGTTCCAACCTAGAATGGAAACACTGAGGGCAGACCGTGGATTTCTTGTTTTTATTTGCAGGACCGGTGTCATAATTTAAAGGTTTTTTCTCCCCCTACTTTGCAAGAGGCTCACAAACCACTAGAAATAGGTCATAGTAGCTCAAAGCACAAGAGGAGACAACAAAACCAGTACAGGCAACGAGGAGAGGAGAGTCAGGTGAGGATGTGCTCAGTTATTCTCCTAACTGAACTATTGCACAAACAAAGGTCTGGTCCTCACAGAGGTGATTTTCCCTGACACTTTCCCTTGGTTTTGAAAAGTATGACAGGTATTCAGCTATGAGCATCTTTTATCCATCTTACTTGTAAAAACAAACAAAACAACAACAAAAAACCCAACTAAACAGAGAAAACAAACAATGAGTAAGATCTAGCCACATGAAGCAGAAATCTGCCTCCCAGAAGCAGCATCCCAATGTTGTCAGTTAATGTTGCTCTCGCATTCCTCAAGTCTCCCCACAAGCAGTGGCACAGCAGCGGTTAATATAGCATTAACTATCCTGGTGACCAGGACATTGCTCCTTCCACCGCACCCATCCCTTGTCAGACACAGCTGGGGACCAACACACTGCCCCAGCCTTTGGTTTTGCTGCCTGTGACCACCGGGGTCAAATCAGAACTAACCAGGGCGGAAATATTACTCTGAGCTCATGTAAAATCACGCACTGGCACTGGCTCCATCCCTGGGAAGTGCCAGCTGAGGGATGCCTGGTGGGTCCTCACGCACATCACTGCTGTTATCCCAGCTGGCGCTGTGAACTCGGCTCTGCTCACCGAGGAGGCGGGTGGAGCGAGCGCAGCCTGCGGGTGCTGTCCTCCGCCTCTAAACGCACCCGAAGTTGTACAAAAGTTTCTCGTGTACCACTTCAAAACCAACTACAGCTTGCCATTTCCTCTTTCCTGTGAGTAAACCCATACCAGTTACCTAGAAAATCCAAGTTATCTTTTGCTCAGAACAAAACACAAACATGAAAAACCACAGCGATAGAGCCTGTGCAAAGCTTCTGACTCAAAGTGCTGGGGAGGGCTGTTTTTCTATCATGGGCGACATGAACACAAGTGAGCTCTTCTGGGAAGGAATATTTGAAGATGGGACCATGTAATAATTCAGATGCTTGAGTCTTACCTCAGTTACAATTTTGAGTCATCGAGCAATCTGAATTTCTATGTAACAGGTTAATGCAGAAATTGTTTATTTTAAATGGTCTATGCGATACACAAACTCTACCTTGCATGTGACATGGTAGGATGTTTCCACACAGCAACAGTGCACAAAATCATATCAGACCACACTATCATAACCGTACGGCTCTTCTCTGCATACACAGTGTCCCTGAGCTCCCCGTATCCTCCCAGTGCCCAGGAAATCAAAGTAAAACTCTGCTGGATGCAAGTTACATCAAAACTATATTAAGTAGGTAAGTAGCAAGATCTCGCATTTCCAATATAAAAAGTTTTCCACAGAGAGACAAATATTTCATTACAAGGTGAAAAGACTCAGTTAAACAGAAACTCCTTCTCGCTGTTATTAAAAGATCTGGTCAAATAAGAAAAGGTTGTGCCATGCTTTCTTAGCCTCTCCTCATTCACAGGAGCAATTCTCATTAAAGTTCTTATCCATTTTTTTCAGACAAAGCCAACAGGTGCCCATATCCACTGATGCCTTCTATTGCTTATTAAGTGTCCATAATGTCACCCCAAATGAGAGTAAACTGCAGATTTTCATCCATTCTCCTCGGATGCAAAAGGTGATGGCCCTGCTGGGGAAGCGCAGGGGCCCTGGCAAGCACCCACCACACAGCCCCCCGCAGCCTTTCGGCCTCCTCTCAGCCCCAAACAAACAGAACAGATACTCTGGTGATGCACTCACCCACAGGAGAGCCCGCAGCCTGTCTCCTCTGGCAGCCTTGCTCTTTCGGTTGCTTTTTCAAACCATGGAAAAGCAGTTGCACCACGTCTCAGGCAGTTCTGGGAGTGCGGGTGGCTGGGGACAGGGCAGCCTGACCCACAGGACTTGGCCTCCCTCGGCCCCAGGAGTGGCCAACACCACAGGATCAGGTTGAGGCTGGAAGTGACCTCTGGAGATCGTCTGAGTCCAACCTCCTGCTAAAGCAGGTCACCCTGAGCAGATCGCACAGGATCACATCCAGGCGGGTTTGAATGTCTGCAGAGGAGACTCCACACCCTCTCTGGGCAGCCTGGTCCAGGGCTCTGGCACCTCAAAGTAAAGAAGTTTCTCCTCATATTCAGCTGGAACCTCCTGTGTTTCAGTCTGTGCCCATTGTCCCTCACGCTGTTGTTGGGCACCACTGAACAGAATCTGGTCCATCCTCTGACACCCACCCTTGGGATATTTGTGAGCATCAATATGATCCCTTCTCAGCTTATCTTCTCCAGGCTGAACAGCTCCAGCTCTCTCAGTCTTTCCTCATATGAAAGATGCTCCAGACCCCTCATCATCTTTGTAGCTCTCCACTGGGCTCTCTCCAGTAATTCCTCATCCTTCTTGAACTGGGGAGCCCAGAACCAGACACAGAACTCCAGATGCAGCCTCACCAGGGCAGAGTAGAGGGGGAGTACAACCTCCCTCAGCCTGCAGCTCACACTTCTCCTAATGCACCACCTGCACCTTCGGCCAAAACACTAACTGTGATGGTCCTTCAGAGGTTTCAGCTGTGACACTGCTCCTGTCAGCTCCCTTGCTCTGCCCAGCTGCACCCTGTTCTCTTAATGTCTGTGTCCTCACACCGAGCACCAGCCCCTGGGCCCACTGGTGCCCTTCACCAGCTCCTCTGAGCCAGGAGCACCCAGCAGACACTCATCCCCCCACCCTGTGCACAAGTCTAGGTGCTCCCCACCACAGGGGCATTAACAGGTTCCAGCTGTGTGGGAGACCATGTGGATTTTTGCAAGAGGGAGAGGCTGGTCAGCAAGCAAAGCCTCAGCTGGCCCCATGGGCTTGTTAAGAGATTTCAGTCATTTATTTTGGCAAGGGTAAAACTACATGAATAAGAGCTTGATGACCTCAGCTGCTCTGTCAATGTAAAATGGCCCCCTCCCTCCTAACACAGAGCCCATGGGAGAGGCAGAGCTGCAGAGAAGGTGGGATCCAGCCCCCACCAGCTTGTCCAGAGACAGCACATGTTCCCAGCTGCTGGAGGAACAGGGGAAAGCCACGCTGAAAGCAGATGGAACCTTTGCATGGTAAAGGAGGACACAAGCATGAGTCAGACTTGATTACTAACAGGGTGATGTCCCACAGCCACATGCAGCAAGTGCAGAGCTGCCACTGGCTTGGGACAAGGGGACAACCACAGCCAGCACCCCCATTCCCTCCCACAGACACCGGTGTGTATTTCTCCCACCAAAACACATGTGTGACACCAGAGAGTGTGAATAAATTCACACTTTTAAAGATGTGAGAGCCTAAGGCCACATGTGGTATTAGGGCTTACAAATTCATATACCACACTGAGTCAGAAATGTTTCGTTTGGTCCCCCACATTCAAAAAGATCAAAGCGGAAGAAATCAATGCAGAACCAATCAAAAACATATCGCAGGAGGTCCCGGGAGAGATCTCGCTGCCAGTGCGCCCAAGGGGCAGCAGACGTGGCCACACACTATGCAGAGCTCAGTGACACTGCATGGACACAGGTGGGTGATGCTCATCAGCTGAGCACACTCCAACAAAACCACATACAACTGCTCTATGGCCAAAGGAACAAGCAGTCCCATGGGCCCAACTCATCTTCTGCAGAAAACAGGCTGAGTATCAGCACCAGCCACTACTCCAGATCCTCTTCCAGGTGATGAATCACTTGGAGACTCTTCTGTCCTGGTCTACAAATGGAGGTGGGGAGAGGATTACTGAACCTCAGGAGACCATGGCTGGGCGAGTCACTCCACCCCAGCCCAGGCGAGCAGAGGAGACTCAAAGTTCATCAGATTCCACCAGGTCTGTTCTCCGGTAATCTGAGTGTGCAACATGAAACGCCCAATCTCCCATCATCTCTGCAGATACAGATTATAGATACCATCAGCAATACCCTCTGCAGCTACAAGGAATGATAAAGTGCCACAAAGCCCTGAGAGATCAGCAACCACACAAGGGGCTGTGTTTGCTCAGCTCACTCCTGTATAATTTTCCATCACCATCAGGCTTCAGATGCTGCAGGGCTCCCACCCCCAGACTGGAGTACAAGGCTAAAAGGGCATCTTTGAACCCAGGCCCTGTTTCACAGGTGAAGCATTGAAGGAGAAGCTACATTTGGGTCTGCAGTCAAAGAGATGATCCCTTCTAGATTCTGGGCAGCATGTCCCATGACAGAACCCAGAAAACCCAGAAAAGATGTGGAGGATGAGGTACCCACCTCTAACCCTGTGCTGCTGGCACATCCATGCAAATGCCTCACAAGAGTTAAGGTGATGTTGTAGACGGAGGGAGAAGGGAGGCCAAGACAGGAGTTAGAGAAGCTGGAATCAGATCAAATGTAAGTGCTCCCGGGGCTGCACTGGTCTGGAAGCATTTAACTGGAACTATTCTCCTCTTCTGGTTCACTTCAGCCTCAGAGGGACACAAGACTACCATCCCCAAAGGGCAGCACCGGGGCAGGAGCCACATGAGCACTTAGGATGGGATTATCTGAATCACTACAGAGGACAAGTGCTGACCTCTGGTTAAACAAACAGTCAGGGTAGGCTTTTTCCTGCAGGATGAGAGAGATTTAGGACTAAACACATGAAACAGGTCTCTTTAAATTCACATCACCTGAAGCTCACAGGGGTCAGGTTCTGGATCTTTCCAGTGTCACTGATGGGGATTTCTCTTACCTGGCCAAAGGAGCACATGTGATGGTGAATGGTGTCCCAGCACCAGCCCTGGTTACAGGCAGAACAGAACAAAGGAACCTGGGGGACAGCTGTATCCTCAGCTGCCTTTTACACACCCACCCCCATCCTCATCTCAAATCACTGAAAAAAGCCCCTTCCTCTTCCCACATTAGGGATTTTACAGCCCAGCTGAGGTACACAACCTGTATGTATAATAGAAACACTGTTCCCTCCCAGCAGAACACCCTAGCTGCTCTCTGCCACAGCTTGCACAGCTTTCCTTGTCCAGCACAGCCATTGCTCCACTCACACTACATATTTTAGTTTGGATGCCAGTTTTCCCCTCCAACGTGATTAGATAGATGATTTTTCACGTTTTTCCACTGTAACAGGAAAGAGAAAACTTGTAATGCAGGCAAAAAGATGGTAAGTACTTCACTGAGTCTGTGCGGCTGAAGATTAATGCTTTAGGTGATTTCCTAACCCAGTTGGAGAGCTGCATAATTGCTCAGTGACACAGTGTGTGTCCACACAGCAGCATTAGGGCCAGGGGTTAGGAAACCACACGCTCAAAGTGGATGTGGATTACTGGCATGGCCTGGGGGTGGTTGTTCTTCTTATGACTACAGAAGCCACAATAAGGGCCCATCTTTCCATGAGAGTTCAGAGAGTCTCTGCTTTCATCAGTGCCTGTTAGGCAGAGCCCAGCCGTACAGCCTCAGCAGCAAGTTAACTCCAACAGATGTGACCTGAGGGTCTCTCTGAAAGGTCCCAAAGCACTTCAAAGTGTCTGGCAGCCACTTGTTCACAGCAAGCCTCTGTAGTGGGTATAAATACTCATACTAAGTACTTAAACCCTGTGATATAAAGAAGAGCCAGCAGCACATTTCAGTCCAAACAAGACTTAGGTACTTACCGTAGAAGTGATCCACTAAGCAGAAGCTCCCTCTGTCTAGATGGAGGGTTATTTGTTCCAGCATGTGAATCTTCTCTCTTTTAGGTCTAAAATTTTAGGCTAATCGATACATTCTGTTCACCTTCTAGAATGACAGGAGACAGAATAGGGAATAAAATCTGCCAGATTACACAAACCTGTCTGGCAGGTCATTGAATGCCCATGAGTCACATATGTGGTTTTCTCTAAAATAGCTATTATTCTTCAGATCAGATTAGCAGCAATCAAACCCTGCATGCAGCACAAGCAGCACCTGAGCATTCGAGCAGTTCTGCACCCACACTCATCACATCCTACTCCAGAGACAGACTGAAGGAAGGTGGAAGACAACTCAGAAAACAGGATAAGGTTTTTTTCCCAGAAAAAATAAGCAGGTAAAATTATCTTTAAAAGTTCGGTATGACATAATACAGTGAACACTTATTTCCCAGCCAACTATGCTGTTTCAGGAGTGGGATGTGCAGATTTTTGGACAGAGTCCTGACATGAACTTTATCTGTCAACATACCACGTTGATAGAAAGTCTAAGTAGATTCCTCTTCCTCCCCCTGAAATCCAAAGTCTTCCAACCAGAGACTGTGGGTTTGGCTCATTATCAGTTGTTCTTCACATCTGTGAGGCTGCCTCATGTTGAATGCTTTGTTATAAAGCAAAACTCCTTTCCTAAGTTTATGTTGTGCTGAGAGATTTTACTAAGAAAACTAGAGGTCAACAATGAAATATTCCGAGCAGCCAGCCAACAACCACAACATTCATGGCAAGAGAAGGAGCACTGTGAATGATTAGAGAGCAGCTATCGAGCTGTGCTGTGCCAGGTCATTAAAGCTTTTAGGAAAAAAATCTTGCAAATCCTATAGCTACCTGCTATAACTATTCACACAAAGCTCATTTACAAGACTAGACGATCCCCTCATTTCAGTATCACTATCAACTGCAGCTCAACGAGTCTCTGGGCAATCCAAGACCTCTCTTCAACCAGCTGTGTATGTTTAATAGAAAAACTAAAACTTTAGCAAATACACATACTTACATGCTGCATCTGAATGACTGAACAAAACGATCACCATTAAGTTCATTAATTCCTCACATGTAACCTTCCAAGGCACAAGAATATCTATTGCTTTGTTACCTATACAATAAATTGATGACATCCATTACATCCATGGAAAACCTGTCTGTTCCACTTGTCTTTCCAAGGAGGACACCAGGTTTATCACTCCTAAACCTGCCTGACAGTGGTTTTAGGCATCACCTTGTTCCACCTTCGCACAGCACAGGGTGATGAAGAAGTACAGAGGAAACCAATATTTGTCATACGACAAACATGACAGCAACTGGATGTTTCCAGTGTAACGGAAATTTCTTTCACTTTCTCAAGCCAGTTTCATATATACTTTTAAAATGAAGAATTGTCAAGACTGTTGAGTCTTGAAAGTGTTCAAAATTTGTAATTGCTTGCATCAAAAAATAGATAGTACCCCACAAGAGGGAAGCTAACATCACAGGGAAAGTGTAATAATACTGAGACCACAGCTGCCATTGGCCCGAAGTGTGCAGCCTGCTCCCAGGATACATTATAACTTCAATACACAAATTAAACCTTTCCAGTTTCAGTAGAAGGTGCAACAGTTCTGTATCATGTGCTGGAGCCTTAAATAAAACACTGTCCAAAACCATGATGTATTTTGTACATAAAAAGAGCAAAGTTAAATGCCCTCAACAGAGGGAAAAGTAAAGGCCCACTGCTCCTTAAACCCAAGCGCTGATACACCCATAAAGGACACAGAAAGAGAACAGCTTTATGGAAAGAACATTTATTTTTGTTTCAAAACATGTGATCCCTAGAAATACAATAAAATCAACATGTACACAAAACTTTAAAAAAAAGCTTTGGTTCAAAGAAATATTTAACATCTAAATCTTCTGAGGTACAAAAGGCACAAGACCAGGCACCAAACATACCGAATCGCCCACAGCACTGCTCGCACCACCGGTACAGAGAACGTTGGGAGGGTAGAAGGCAGGGGGAACATGGAAATAACATGGAAATAACAGCCACCAAAACACAAGTATGTGTACAATGCCATTTACTTTCTTTCACAGGTGTTACATATTTTGTTCTTTTTTTTTTTTGGTAAAGTGCCAGGACTCTCGGAGAAAAAGATGGATCATTTCTTAGAAATGAACTGGAACAACCAACAGTAGAAAAGGAGACAGAGAAGCAAAGGCCTGTAGCAGGTTGGGTTTCAGTCAACCTCTGTTCTCCCGCACGGTCTTAAAAATTCGTTTCCTCTTTCATGAAACCATTTGTTTGAAACTGTGGAACAGGGATGTGAAATAAATTACCACCATGTAATCACCACAAGTGTATCACCGCAACCCAGACAGTTACTTCAAGTAAAATCTCATCCCCCAGTCTGAGGATCCCTGCTCATGCTTCTCTGCCCACCCAATGGGAAAGACACAGGAAAATGCAAAAGGGCCAGGGAAGAAAGAATCTTCCTAATTGCACAGTTCTGAGGCCAACAGTAACAGAGCAGTGCGTTCTGCATCTGGCATCATTTACAGATCAGGATGCTCTGACACTTCCAACCCTGGAGGCTGGGGAAGGTGAGTATTTGGACGGATGACACAAAGCTTGAGAAGCTTTCAACAGTTATCAGAAATTCCTTAGTATCCATTCACATTTACCTCACAAGGAGCTCTCCTCCTTCTGTAGCTAAAACCATTCACAAATCTTTGTAGGAACAGGCCTGGTTTTAATCAAGTGATAATTCAAGTCATGCTGATGCTGGCCCATTACACAAACCCAGTAACATTCTTACATGCTTTGTGTTGTCATTGACACAGAACAAACTCTCCAGAAAACCTACAGCTGAACCTTGTTAGCTGCTTAATACTACATGATATTGATGGTGGGAGTTTTCATTACAGCCAAATGACTCTGTAGTTAAAATGGCAACACCCAGGTTATTAAAAGCTGTTGTAAGGGTTCAGGATATCACCAGCTTTGCATATACATGAACCTTTCTTCAGGTTTTGTTCCTAAAGGAGTATTACTTACCCCATTTACACCCTACTAGTACTGGACAAGCTGCATGCCTCGTTCTATAATCACCTTCACCACTTCTGAAAAGATTGTACCAAAACACTGCTGTTCCCTGAAAAGTGAAATCAGACCTGGGTCAGTCAGAACTGAGTCAATGTAACTATTCAGGTTACAGTAAGGGGGGAAATGCCTATGAATTCAGCTGCAGGCTCTTATCAAGCACTTGAACAAAAGCCACCACTGACAGCATGTACAAAACCCCCATAGTCCCGCCCTATTAATTCAGCCACAGTCAGAGTAGAGAGGAGTTCTACCTGAACACAAGTTTTTTATTAATGCCCTGATTCCCCACAAATAAAACCTACCCTGAAAATAAGCCCTAGCATGATTTTTCAGGATTTTTGAGGATGGTCAAAATATAAGCCCTACTCCAAAAACAAGCCCTAGTTACAGTTCATTAAAAAAGTCAATTTAAATAGTATCCAGGCAGCTATACATGTAAAAAGTAATAGGTTTTGGAGAAAAAAATAAGAGCCTGTCTTATTTTCAGGGAAACAGGGTAAG
Organism: Pampusana beccarii; assembly: GCA_013399365.1. Classification (NCBI taxonomy): domain Eukaryota; kingdom Metazoa; phylum Chordata; class Aves; order Columbiformes; family Columbidae; genus Pampusana; species Pampusana beccarii. Next base: position 691,757 of record VWYH01010685.1, read on the forward strand.
AGCTCCACACAGAAGCTGTTCACATTACACATAGTAAAACAAAGGACACAGCCCTGCAGTCCGCCAAATTAGCTACAGCTGCCTTGATAACACAGCACCCTGCTGATCAAGGTGCCACAACAGCACTTTGTCACATTAGCCAACTTTTACATGGATGTAGGACTGCAGGAAGAGACAGAAACAGGAAAGAGGAGAAATCAAGCAAAACACAGACAGACTTTACCTTCTTGGGCCATATTGCTGCCCCAAAATCTGGGAAAACTGTAGCTCCTCCAGCTTCTACATCGCTCATCTGAAGAAACAAAGTTCACAAACTTTACAACGCTTTTTGCACATGCAGCCCCACAAACTAAAGTGCCCCAAGCCTTAACGGAGAGAGATTTCTACTTGCACCTTTACAAGGGGCACGGATGAGGAAAGGACTCAATTCAACTAGCACAAACTGCAAAAGTAACAATACCTGCTCTTGAAGGCTTTAATTTCAGCTGAAGGCTTTTGTTCAGCACTTCATCTGGATTATATATAATCCATTGCACAGACAACTAGCCATAAGAAGTTGTGTACCTGTGGTGTTAATAATCTAGTACTCTATAATAAGCGAGAGGACTTCAGAGTAAGTCAGTTTCAAGAATTTCATTCCAGTTTATGATTCAATTAGGGGAAAAAAAAGTGTCTGTTAAACCACATGTTTCCTCATAAATTGAAACCATGTCTTTGGAACTGATTTTCACAATTTAGTTTATGCATCTTGGTCAACCACTTCAAAAATGAGACAAACTATGAGAAAACCTCACTTTCTGCACTGTTTCTACGCTGCTCACTAGTGATGTTACACCACATCTCGAGCTTTAATACATACAGCTATGCAACTCTGAAGAAAAGCATGTATCTTTATGCTTCGCCCTCCTACACTGAAATGAATTTAACCCTATAGAGTTCATCAGTAACGACGGACTCACTCTAAATTCTAGACTTGATGAAAAACCCACCAAAGTTCCTGGAAACACTCCCATTAAATGAAGTCTTTCCACTAATTTCAGTGAGTTTTTAATCAGATTCTAATAAAAGCAAAAAAAATGAGTCTGATCCAGCTCCCACCAAATTTAAACAGCAGAACTACTATTAATACAGTCCCCAAGTCCCCTTGCTCTCTGTTGTAACTTGGATTTCTGTTTAAAGCAGATGTTATCACCACTCTGCTGTCCTCCTGCTTGGTACCTACAATAAAAGGGCGTAAGATGCCACAGGTGCACAGGTTTTTGCCCCTTCCAACTAGAAAGCATGTACATGCAACTTGGCAAGTTAATACCTACATCTCAGTAGCACAACAAATTTTGGTAAGGGTGCTGGTACATGTATGATATGTTCTACATGGGACATACAAGGGTAAACCACCTTTGACCATGTATACCTGGCAGAGAATAAGGTGCATATCATTCACTTTAAATCAAGGCTCATCCAAAAGCCTGAGAAGGAACCAAAATACAGATAATTTCAAATTAAAGCCTCTTCACAGCAGACTGTTTCACAGCCATTCATCTTGTTCTGATTCTTGTTTCAGAGATTATTTCCTCCCCTGTCATAGCAAGTTGAAAGTATTTCTGGTTCTGTTTTGAGCTGCATTTCAAACTCAAAATACCAGCTCTGCCATGAATATTTCATCACAGAATTTTAAATTTGAAGTTGTATCACTGAAAAGTTAGACACAGTAGATTAGGTGATCCTAGTTACTGATACAGTAAGTATTGGTTGACAGATGAAATATTGTAAGAAGACTACTGTGAAAACATAAGGCCACTGGTACCAGTGGCAGTTATGTTTATGATTCCAGTGTACATGGTCTTCAGGCTGTATAATACATGCAACTAATGAAACTCTTCAATTCTGCATTTGCAACCCAGTTGCACTGAGTTTATTGGCTATGTCTCCTCCATTTGTTGAAGCAACAGCTACACCAGAGTAACTCCAGCTTCAACAAACAGCTAAAATGGAGGTTTACAGACCACAGCATCAAGTGCTGCCAAACAGCGGTGGAAGAACGCAACTGTCTCACAGTAAACAGCTGATAGTCAAGTTCTCAACCAGTATACCACATGAGGAACACCCCACGCACTCGCCTTTGAGAAATGAGCCAAATTCTCCTCTCCCACCAACAGGGATCCACTGAAGTGGAAGATTTCACAGCAGAGTGGCCAAAAGGAGAAGCTGGGCCCTATATTCAAATTTTCTGCTTTGAGGTTAAATACCACCAGAATTCTATCAACTCAAACGGGACAGCACCTGATGCTGCAAGAATAATGAAATCCCTGCTTCCAGATGCTGGGGAAACTCTACAAATAACCAACTGCACAAGCTGTAAACAAGATGCTGCTAAAGTTACACTCAATGCAGAAAGGATCGTCATACTTACATAGTTTAAAAAAGTGGCCACACGATTTCCAGTCCCTAACCGCTTGAAAGCATCTGGCTCATCTTTCTATAAAATTAAATGAGAATAACTGCAAACTTCAAGCTCACAGACAGCAGACAAAGAGGTACTTACATAGTTAAGAAACGTCGCTAGCCTATTTCCTTCCGATTTGAGTGTGCTGTCAAAGGGTCGCTGTAACAGACAACAACTTTAACCCCAGGTCCAAACAGGCTCACACTAGAGTTACAGCTGTGCAGCTCTGCAGAGAGATCCTTAAGCCGAATTTAAAGAGTTGGACTAGAAAGGGGACAGGTGATACAGGGCAATATTAAAGCCATCACAGACTGCAGCCAGGGTGCACAAATACATGCACAGAGCACTCGGGTGCTATAAGGGGCGCACTGAAACAATTCCCAGGGCAGAGGAGAGTGTTTTCAGGTCCTGTGGCACAGATGTTATCCAGGTGAACAACTGGATCAGCATCCAGTACAGAAATGTCCTAAGTCAACAGCTGAGGTGAATATGAAAAAAACCCATCTTCAGTGGGCTTTAGGTAGCATACCATTTCTCACAAATGTAGAAGTGACTCAAAGAAATATCATAATGAGAAGAGACAATGCATTTTTTGCCAGCAGACAAACTTGCAGAATAGCAATAACAAACTTCTTTCAGGTGGTTGCCTATCTAGGATTAGGGACCACATCAAAAAGATCAAATTGTCTTTACTCTGTAGGAAGTGTTTTGAGTTTGAAGTAGGAGATCACGTTGGTGCCAGTTTAGAAGCAAAAATCACATCTAGAATGTCAGTGTGCCTCTCCTCCCTTCAGAAAAAATGCAATTAAAGGTTTATTTACACTGCTAATAGGAAGTAATTTCAGCCAGGAGACATTGAAGCGCACTCTTCTACACAAAAGCAAAAATCTTTGACATTTAAAGAAAAGCAGAAATTGGTATTAGAAAAAACCAAAACAAACAAACAAAACAAAACAAAAAAAACCAAAACAAACAACAAAAAACCCCAAAAAAAGCAGCAAGGAAAACCACAGCCACCATCTCCAAGATGTTCGAGTTCAATCATAGTTCAATCTACTTGAAGCACATTTCAAGAACTAAAGTCTTTCCTAAAACAGGTTAATTAAAAAAAAAAAAAGACTTTTGCATCTGTATGTGCAAATTCAATCTAAAAGAGCCAACACAAAAGCACTGAGATACAGGGGTCTGCCACCACTGCCTAATCCAGGTCCAGCCACACTTTTCTGAACTTCAATATCAAAAAAAAATTTTAACTTTTGAGCAACAAAAAAATCTCAAAATTGTACTATGCAACTATTAGAGTGTCCCTGTTTGAGAACTGCAAGGCTGATCAGGAGATGGGGAGTATTTCAGTGCTGAAGTCTGTGATGCACAGAGAGCCTGGAGGACCAGCCCAAAACTATGGCAAGTTCTGCAATTGCCTGAACTGGTGACCGCAGCCAAGGTTACGCTCCAAGTGGAGCTCTGCCCCAGCTGCCTAGTCCAAAAGTCAAGTCCACACTGGCCAATTCGATGGCTGAGGTCCTTGAGCTTTGAAGAGAACTTAAGAGCATTTGCTTGACTCAGGAAACAAAGCAGTCTTAAAGTTAAGAGGAAAAAGTCTCCTAACAGGCCAAAGCTAACGAATATGAGATTCCACAGTGTTGAAGTTCAGGACTGTGTTATTTTTTTATTTATTTAAACAGTGCTAAATTGGGCGGTTTTAATTCAGCATTCAATTAGTGGGTTGCACTCTGGCTGCAGCAATCCCTTCTACCAGCTGAAGCCACTGGGACAGCCTGAATTAAGCCAGATTCCATTGAAATGCCACATTTCTACTGGAAACAAAGGCATCAGATCTTATATTTGAGATTACCAGTCACCATAGCTCTTCATTATGATCAGCCCCACCATCAACTGTTTTAGGGCGACAATTAAGAATTTCTGTTCCTTTTTTCTCCCCCCTTGCAGCAAACCAGAGCCAGGTAGAGACCTCTAGTGCCCATTGCAGATCTGGCACCCATCAGCTGCAAGTTCTCCTGCTCCCTGCAGCACTCCCACCCCACTAAGAAATAACTGAACGTGGGATCTTACCCTAGAAAAATCGAAGTGTGGCTCATACTGCCCTCCCATTCCATAGTTGGCAACCTGCAGCATGGAAAAGGGAAACAAACATCCATTGAACCACACGTGACTGCTGCAGAAGGCAGAATTTGCCCTCAGAAATCCAAAATACGCTTTAAGAAGCAGCACTTTGTGGCAAGATTGTTATCCACAGCACACTTAGCTTCTCTTTAAATTGCCAGAAATGAGGTACACGGATGACAAACAACTTAAGTGCTCTTTCCGTTTCATAGTTTAAGGATTTTGCTGAGATTATTTCTCTGTACCAAATGTTTCTCAAAGGCAGCACCCTACTTATAAATACAACAGCACGTTAAACATGCATTAGCAGCAAGTTTTACCACACTCTTGCTCCCTGCTCTGAAGAGGGAACTGAGTGTGTGCTGTTCTCTAGTATGTGTGTCCCAACTAGGAGACAGATTCTGTGCCACACTTGTATGATCTGTTACGTACACATGCCCATCCAGGAACACAGACGGTTTAAAGTTAAATGGTGCTTTTAAGCTACTTTATCTGAATATCACATAACATATGATTTAGTTACTCTGAGGCTGCACTCAACATGCCTCCCAGATCTCTGCACAATTACCTGGTTTTTGTGGATAACCAGTAATCAACAGCCTTTCCATCAGGCTCTAAAACAGGAATTCAATAAGTGTAGAGGAACAGAAGCAATAAGCAGGCTCAGGTACAGCTATTCTGGCAGTGCTGTACCACTTCTACTCTCCTGCCTCTCCCCAGACAGCCAAAGATCAGAATTCGTGTGAGAATATAGCAGGACTATGAAAAAACGTTTGGGTCTTTGAAAGGTTCAGCTAGGAAGGAGGTTTAACTATTGCAGACTCAGAAATAAGTGGCAGGCATTTTCCTCAAAACAAACTGGTAAATTCCAGATTCCTGCAGAAATCTACCTTCTATTTCTTTGATATCTTCACACTTCTCTGCCTGGCACACAAGGGAAAACATCTACCTGCTGGCATCCTTACAGCTGGCAGCAGCTGGAACACCTACACTCTTTGAAACACCTTACTGACCTGCTCCGTGTGTGCAGCCAGCAGACAACAGAACCCGAAGAGGGACTGGGTAAGAGCCGGCCTGCGTTCACATCTGCATGAGCACCAGACCACCCTGCCCAGCAGCTAATCTTACCAGGATAAAGTCTGATGAGACAAATGTACCAACCTGCAGTAGTTCAGCTGTTTTCACTGTTAACCCTGTGATCTGTTGCATTCGTTGATTCACCTTGGCCACAATAGGATCATCATCTTCCTCCAACCATGAGCTAGGGTAAGAGAATGATCAAAACACATTATTTTGGAATACCAACCACAACAACCCATTTCCCAAGGCAGAAGGAGTTTCTGCCCCCAGTCAGACGGCTACAAAAGCCATTTACCATGCATTTGCTGGGCAAGCTTTTGCTACATGCAAAGCAGTTCAAGTTTTCAGCTGTAGGTAGCAGATGACAGCTGTTAAGCACAAAACCCTTAAAGCTAAGCTCTTCTCTACGCTTACCTTTTTGATACCCTGTAGCTAGCCACTGTAAGGACACCGGTTTTGGGATCACGTACTGTGGCTCGTGCCAGCTGTGTCAAAAAAATCCCAAGGAGGAAGAATCATCAACTACATGTTAGGGAAAAAAAAAAAAAAGCTTTCTCTCATCTTAACCAAAAGCAACGCCTGATTTGTCCAACTTCAATAGATCACTGGATGGAAGTTATAGTTCCAGCCTAGACTTCATTCCAATTTCATGCTAGAACAGTACATGCAGAAACAAGTGTGATCCGTCACCTGCATTTGATCCTGGAAAAAAGGAATTTGACTGACTGCACAATCTATGATACTAAATCCACAAATATTGCTTGCTGACCAGATTTTGAAGGTATTTTTAAACAGCTGGAGCCAATATTAACAAGAGGGAGCAACAAAAGTTAACAACATATGAAGCCCAAGTTCTTGGCAAACAGAAAAAAATCACTGGATATTCTGAATTTTATCAGTCTGCTCCTCATGCGGACTGAAAAAACCCAACCTACCTCATTCTTAGATGAAAAATAACAAGTGAAAATGTTTACAGAGTGAGTTACAAATTACAGGGCAGGCAAATCCACAGTGGTAGAAAACTCCTGAGGGCAACTCTCACCATTACCATGCTCAGATTTTCCAGTTGGAAGATGCCTGGAACATTTAATTTGCACAGACAGCTGGAGATAACGTCACTACATTATGAAGGTAACACTGCAAGAGCACAGATCACCTATGCGTTTTAAACAGCAAGTAACGGATCAAAACCCTTAGGCCACATCACCATATTTGCAGGAAAAACTTGGAACTTGGCAAAACCACTGAGATTCGCTGTGGTGTCAAAGCGACAGACTGCTGCTAGCAAAACACCCCAGGTCACTTTGGTTTTATACTTGCAGCTGAGAACAAGAACTGGGACACCGCTCTGACTGTAAACTCAGACCACATTTAAATTTAACTCCTGCAAACCACAAACACTTCAAATCATGCCTCCATCCTTCCACTTAACTACAGGTCACAAAAAAGCCTTTTTATTTGCATTTTCTTCAGAGCATGCAGTCATTATTTCCTTCATTTCTCCTCAAATAACTCTCCAGCCAGCTTTACAATCCAATCCATGTCAGCTGTCTTGTCCCTATACAACAGCTCTTGGCACAGCTGTTTCTGTAATTGAGTCACTGTTATTTTGTTCCAGATTTCTCCTGCATAAATCATAACAGAAGAGCTAGGCTGACCAAATGTTGTACAATGCCACATAGCTTTCAGGATATAATTTAGCTTCCCAAACTTTTCATTCCACTGCTATTTTCAAGTGTGTACACACTTGCTTGATTCCTGCACCTAGCATTTGATCCAAATAAATCAGAACTAAAATATTCACATTATTCCATATCTCCTCTGTATGACGACAGAGCACTTCTCTTTCTGATAAGCGGGCTTCTTCACTTACAACACTGTGGAGAATGCAGCCATATAATATGCATTTTCCGGGCTTTGAAGAATCATCATAACACACTAGATTGGTCAGAAACTTCATACACGCTTCTTCTCCAAGTCTGCATTTAGTTTAACATGCATTCTATTGTCTTTCCAAAATTCTGTATTGCTGAAATCCTATAGCACTGAGTTCAAAGATACTCAAGTGTCCCACTCCATGCCATATTTTTGCCTGTTCTGATACTTTCACAGCAGACCTGGCCCAGTACTATCCGCACCAATAAAGTTAAGAATTTTCTTGACCCTTCCCAGGCAGCTCTGATGTATTGCCTGAAAAGTTGGAACTACTTTTTGGAACTGGAGTAAAAGTGTTTGCATTGTGCAAAACAAGCACGAAAACCAACTCGAATACAGCTGACTCCCAATTGTGTACAGATGTTGTTTCCCTACAAAACAAAAAATATTGGCAACTCTAAACTGCAGATAATGTTAAAGTGCTTGGACCCAAATGCAGGAATTTCTTGCAAATGCATTTTAGAACAAAGGAAATGCTCATCTTTCTGAGCCCAAAACTAACATACTACTTCAGAGTTCTGTATGAAAGCTTCCATGACTACTAACTAAAATTTCCTGGCTGAAATTAAGCCACATTTAAGGACCATTTCATCACAGGACTTGCATTTTCCATTCTTTCAGTAGTAATGCAGAATTTAAAGCTATTCCTGCAGCTGAGCTACAGATTTAGAAAAAAAAATCAGTTATAAGAAAATGGTTGATTTTTTTTTAATTGAAAACTTTCATCTGAATCTTAAGACTACACTATTTATCTACGCTTACAGGGACTGTTCCCTACTACATAGATTATGTAAAGAATTCCTCTGGCATCAGTAACCTAAAAAAACCTCAAGTGAGCAAGACTTAAGACTTCCCATAAAACAAAAGGTTCAAAGAACCTTATGTTCAACTTTGAACAAAAAGGGAAAACCAACTAACTAAACAAAAAAGCTACCTTATTTACACTATGCTTAATTTGGTAAAAATAGATTAAGTGATACGCTCTATTTGAATGTTTCCATTTTATCTGAAGCTCTTGAAGTTTTATAGGATGATGTAATAGGAAAAAGTCTCCATTTATGGAGGTGAGAGTCCTCATTGAGACAGGAGTGTTCTGCCAATACTCGCACAAGTCCAGCTTCACAAACATCGCAAATTATTAATGCCCTCAGGAAGCATCAGTTTCTCAGTCTGCCTCTAACTAGATATTTATGTTTACATTTAGAAACACATACAGAAGGGTAATTCTTGACTGGAATTTTCATACCATGTTGCATAGCAGTAACTACAAGAGTGCTAAAATGAACGATTCATCTACGAAAATAGAAATGTTTAGTTTTACATGCTTGTCAAGTCTGACAGAAAAATAAGCTGTAGCATCTCATACTCGACTGACACTATCATACTTTTACTGTCAGAAAGGAAATGGTTAGACATTAAATTCCACCCCCAGAAAAATCAGACAAGATAATTATTAGTTTTGCATTAGGTAGCTGCTTTTTAGTGTGTGCAGAGTCACTAGAATTCACACCATGAGTAACAGGTGTTGCATCAAACTCAGGGTTCCCTCTCTAAGCTGCTGCCTTTGAGCTGGGTCTACAGCCAGCACGGTGACGCTGTCACATCTGCTCCTCTGCTGCTCCGCAGACAGCCCTCTACCTGGGAAAGCCAGATCTAAAGTGCTCTGGGAGAACAACCGAATTGTGCATTGGTCCTTACAAGTACTCTGTTCTTCCCAGCTCCCAGACTGGGGATTAAGAGCATAAATGATTTCTGCACTATGTTACCTGTATCTCATTGTTCCCAAGGAACTGCGTGTGGCTTCAGGAGAACACTGCAGTTCCACTCGTGGATGCACCATGGCATCTCGAGCGTCTGCACGATAGTTTAAAACAGGAGTAGTGGATTCCAGGCTACCTGAAGCAAAAAAACCCCAAACCTCTTCTAGTATAACATAAAAAAACCCCAAAACACACACCAAAAAACCAAAACAAAAAAACAAACCAAAACCAAAATCCAAAACAAAAAACCCCCAATAAAACAACAAATTAAAAACCCAAAACATTGTTTTGCCCTACTGTTGTTGAGATTTGGGCTTTTTAAATTTTGTTTTGAAGTTCAGCTCCATTTCAAAAGCAGACTTAAGGCATATTAGACATCTACTCCTATCACTGTAAGCCAGTCAGTCATCTACCTTTTCAGGTCTAGTCTCTAGTTTCCTAAAAGGTTTCTAAGCCGTTTACTAAGAACTTTGCATAATTAAGTGCAACAATGCATAAATACCTTCAGGAGCCTGGGCTTTATGGTCCTACATCACCAGGCAGTATCGAAATCGCTCCCCTTAGGCTCACAGCTGCAGTGTATCATCTGTAGTATGAAACCAGATCTTTCAAATCCTTTGCCTAGTCTTTGCTAATAGAGATTAAGCCATGGAATTAGCAGTCATTAGTGAGATGAAAGAAGGGAAACTTACCTTTGGCTTCGCTAGTTGTTTAATTTTTTCAATTTCTTCATCAGACATGACATCATAGTACCGTACAATATGAGGGCTGTCCCATTCATCTTCTTCCTTAAAGGGAGCTATGAGCAGATGAGGGTTTCTGTTTCCATCATGGTACCTACAAAACAGCCTTTTCTGTCTTCGAGGTGTCTAAAACAAAACACCAAACAAAACATTGTTTGCTCAATCACTTTCCAGGAACTTCAAACAAGCAAGACAAAAAAAGAAAACAAGCTTCATTCTACAAATGCTGTAAAAGCCATTGGCTGACTAACAAATTTAAGAGGTAAACATGAGCGATGTGGCAATTTACTGCAAATAAACAACATACACCACTCAAGATACCACTGAGCAACATCTGAAATACTAACTTTTAGGACAATCAAATCATAATAGGTTAAAGAGTAAGCAAACAACTACACAAACAGCAAGCTGTAAAAAAAGTCTGTTTTTTATAATTAAGACTATGCAGATGGAATAAATTGATTCCTTTCCCTGCACTGAGATTTAAAGCCATGTTTGTCAAGAAGTACTGGCAACTGGTTGGTCAAAACAGTCACTCCAGGACACATCTTTAACATACAAAAGGGAAGGAATAATGTGATTCTGTAAGCATGGCAAAGCATAACCAGCTCTCAGTGGAAAAAGCCTCCTAGTATATCTGTACAGCCAGCATTTGAAATGGCTCCGTACACACACTGCGGAGAATCAATTTTCAACAACCTTTAGGATGTACAATTGAGACCTGTTTTTCTGTCGAGGATTAACAGCTGAAGATAGAGGGGCCAAGACATAAGGTACAAATCTCAGCCTGAACAGAACTACATTTAATTTTTTCTTAAAAAAAACAAACAAAAAAACAGCTTCACAGAAGGAAAAACTTAGTGTTCCACTAAGCCTGATCACCCTTATGCAAAGGCAGCATAGACAGGAAATTCTTGCCTTTCTCTTACCATTTTCACCCCTTCACCTCTGCAGAGGGCCTCATAGATATCACGCTCCGGTAAATAGTCAAGAGGCCTCTCATAGGCACCACTTTGCACCACTGGTTCTGTCGTTGTCACGGTCTTGTTTGACTTCTCTTGCCCCTTCTCCTCTCTCTCCTTCTCCAGCAACTTCTCAAAGTACCGCAGATTACTGCCTGCTCTCTCGTGAGTACTGTCTTCATTGGGAGAAAAAAAGAAGCAGTGATCTATGTAATCTCAGAAACTGTTAGTACAAATAAGCCTTTATATCAAGGCAGCAATAATTCTCCCCTTCTTAAAGTATTATCAGGCAACCAAAGGCATTGGCTCCAGTCCGCACTGAAAACCAGCACTGGCACGTCTCTGTCCTTGCAGAGGGAAGGCAGGCACAGCCTGCAAAAGAATCTTTGCTGAAGGACTTATGACAAAACTTGTATTCCAAGAAAAAAGAATAGGAGATTTTAGTCTTCACATCTCTCCTTTTCTCACAACTTTTCTGCCCAGTTCTACCCCAGATAAGAAGATCATGGAGCTCATCAGCAGAAGTCATGCTAATTGAATCATAGAACCATTTCAGTTGGAAGAGACCCTCAGGATCATCAAGTCCAACCACAACCTAACCTAACTCTAGCACTAAACCACGTCCCTTGCTGCACCACTCCTCCCCACACAAGGATGCTTTAACCATGGGCTGCACTGGAGCGCAGCCACAGACTTGAGTCCCAAACACATCCAAAGGCGGGAAGCTCAGAGGGACGTGTCACCACTTAACGGCCCACCCACAGCACAGAATCCCAGAATAGTTGGGGTTGGAAGGCACCTTCAAAGGCCACCTAGTCCAACCCCCCCACAACAAACAGGGACATCTTCAACCAGATCAGGTCATCCTTCTTTAGACGTTTGTAACAGGTTTATCTGGAGGTATCCTGGATCACTAGCATCATTGGACCTACCATTAGTGATTTATTAATTATGTTGGTACGAATCGCTAAACATCATCAATAGACCTTCACCCAGCTTAACAAAGGAAGAACAATTCCCCGTTTACCAGTGTTTCTGGACACCAGCACCCAGAGCAGTTTTTTTCCTTCTGGCCCTCCCAATGTGTTTATCTTACAGAACTAAACCAGACGTAACTGCTCATTAGAGCCCAGACTAATTGTGGCCAGGTAAGGAAGTTGAGCGCAGAGCAGAGGAAGCTGCTGCTCCCAGAGGGAACTGCCGAGTCTGTTCCACTGTTCCGTGCCGATAAGGATTTACATTCTGCTATCAGCGCTAAACTCTGCTGCAGAGGGAACTTGATTCAATACCTATTCATATGCTTGTAGATTTTCATCTATGAATTCCAATGTCTGCAGAAATTAAACTGAAAAATGTTCTTCAACATGAAGGTTTCACCCATGCTCAGGGTGCAGCTATCACCTAAACTAAGAGCCGCAGCTGATTAAAAAACCCCATATAAATACATAACACAGTAGATGGCTAACTAATTGGGGAGGATAAACCTTTCCAATGCAGGAAGCAGGCAAAGCTGGATAGGAAGCAATGCTTATTTGCTTACTCAGGAGAAATCTACAAACAGATTAGAGATTAAAGGAGGTTTTAAAGAAAATCTGTTATGGATATTCAGAAATAAACACTTTAAGATCTCAGGGAAAGTATTCTTCTGGCATCAAAGGGTACCTGCACTGAGGAATAAAGACGAATATGTGAAGTCAGTAGGACTTTACAGAAGACAGAGCACTCTGCCTAGGTCCATGGCATCCTTGATCTCCACTCAAGACCAGACAGGCTTTAGCCATTACCAAACATCTCAGTACTCTGAGGCAAAGCACAGAGGTACTGCAGTCAGACACACATTTGGGTTCTTGTGTAAGTAGGCTGTTCAGGTTTTTTCATTGTTGTAGGGGGGGTTGGTTTGTTTTGTTGTTGTTTTGGTTTGGGTTTTTTGTTTGTTTTTGTTTTCCTGTTTCTTAGGGGCTTTTTGTGTTTTGTTTTGTGGTTTTTTTGTTTACTTGTTTTGTGGTTGGTTTTGGTTTTTGTTTTTCTGGGACCTACATTTATTATAAGTCATCTGGCAAGATACCCTTCCAGCCAGCTAACCAATATGTATGGGCCACGACTGTTGTTGGCAACACTCCCCAGCACTAGAATAGTGGGTCTTTTGTTCTTACCGAGGGTTATCAGACGTCTGGTAAGCTCCATGGCTCTGTGTAAATCCCCAAACTGGAAAACCGCATAGCTGAGATAATCTAGGATCTCCACTTTGCTGACTGTCGTATCTTCCCCCTCATCGTGTTGTTTTAAGGCTTGCTCCATCCAGAGCACTGTGTGGTAGTAGTCTCCGTCATTGTAGGCAGTCTTCCCCATACCAAAGCAATCACCTACTGTCAAAGAGGATCTATATTTTGTTCCTGAAAACAAAAGAGAGCTTTGAACAACCCACACAGAAGTATCTTTGCTTTCAAACACGTGGAGCACACTGAGGAATATCTGTAAATACATACTTTTATCATCCAAAAAAGCTTCTAAAAGATAGTGCTTAGACAATATTTTACACTCTCTACTAAACTGATCCTTCAGTATTAAAGATTAAATTCTATCCTAATTCTGCAGCATTAATTCCTTTGGAAACCAAGAGAGTTAACACAGAAATTAGACTGTAAAGTTATTGTGTTTTCTGTTGTAGACAAATGCAGAGCAGACTAACAGCTTCACAGATTTTACTGAACCTACAAACACACACTCAGATGATTAGACAAGTGTGGCTACATGCAGAGCTGGCTCGTTTGCTCTTTACTGGAGACATATATTTGTGCATAAGCAAGCTGATGGTTATTTAGCCAAACGAAGTATCCGTTTGACTGTAACTGTGCTCTATTTTCCAGTTGCTCCAGCTCAGCAGATGCACAGACAACTCTTTAAGTTCATTGTTAATAACCTACATATAATGACTAAAACTGCTTTGTCAACTTATCTACCCACAATGTCATCAGTTCGTAAACAGCGTGTTGCCAGCAACCATAACCTGTTTCAGTAAGTCTGCAGCAGCAGCAAACATTTATCAAGACTCAGCTGCCGAAACACTGAAGCATCCCAATATATCTGTGTACTTTCCAAAACATCCCTGTGTGGCAGAAACTGTTAGTCCTCATTTCATAGATAAAGAACAGAAGCAAAGTCATTCAACCAAAGCCTCACTGGAAGACCACAGCAAACAAGAACAGAGTCAAGCTTTGCAAGAGCCATCAGAGCAGTGAATTATGGAGCAGCTCCTTCCCCTGGTTCGTAAGTTATTTGGGATGGGAAGCACACACAGCATTTGCCTACACAGTAACCAGCACAAGAAAGCACAGCATCCTTTGTTGTTTTGCTATAGTGATTATAAAAATAAGTTGTTTTTTTTTTTAAAGTAACACGAATCAAAAAAAATGCTACTTGAGCTGGTCACTGCAGACCACGGCTCCTCGGCTTCAGTGGGAAGAACCTCAAGGTTGTTCTCAAAGTGCCAAAGTAGAAACATCCACAAGCACCTCAGCTGCTTGGACTCTTAGCACCACTGTCCTTCCTCGCTATTGAAAAAGGACTTTTGGAGAGTTTGAAGATGTCACCATTTCCTTCTTTTTCATGCAGAAGAGACCTTTATGCACTTACCTGGTAAGTTGCCTCGGGAGAGAGTTTCGGGATCCAGTTTGTACGTGTCCTGCAGGCGCATCAGAGCCTTCGCAGCTCCAGTCTCATCTTCTTCAGTTGGAAAAAACTGACGCTGAATTGTAAGATTTGCAATAAAGCCTTTGCAGTAAAAGGGAAAGATGTTACTTCCAGAGTTTGAACAAATATCAGTACCAGATTAACACAGAAGAGGAAATATCTGCTTTGTTTTGGGAATTGTGATTCAAATAATCCAGATTTGAAGCCTCTTTCTAGGCTCCCAAGTTACAAAAATATCTTTTCCGTGCCACTTTAAGAACTACAGCTCACAAGCAAAAGGATAAATAACTAAACCCCTCAGTTTGCTCGTACCACACAATTACTAAAGTACAACATGAATCTACCAATCCTCAATTTCCTGTAATGTGTTTCTAGCACGAAAACTTAACAGCTTTCATCAGTTCTCTTGCAATATCCACAGACAACTGCAGTCTGTAGTACTGGACAATGATTTCAAACTACTCCAACCTGTAAAGCCATAAGAGCTTTTCAAATTTCAGCTCAAGGGACAGAGACCCTAAGTAAGGGTAGGACCTTACTGAGTAAGAGGCTTTTAAACCTGACAAGTAAACCCAAGTGACATTTAGAAATAAAATTAAATGCATTACATAAACATAGAGGTTACATAGCAGGTCAGTCAGGCAGAAGTAGAGGCAATCCACTGAAGGAAAACTACTTGGCTATTTCCAGTCATGCAGCAACATGAATTAATGACAGAAGTACTCAACAGAACTGAGTATTTTATTTCCATCTAGGATGACTATTCCAAAAGTCAATAAAAATCTTGGCTGGAAAAATCTTCCAAGCACCTCAACTCTAGCATATGCAGAGTAGAAAGGGAAAACATGCAGCGTACTGCCTCAAAAGCACAGCCTCTTCTCCCTTACTTTCAAGAAGTCCAGTAAAAATAAACCTGCAACTTTAAAAAAAAAACAAGCTTTGGAAGCAAATTCAGGCTGACACTTTGACAATATGATGCAAACCCAAAGATTAATACCGGAAACATCTGATTTAGAAAGACAGGTTTACAGATAGCAGTTGCATATATTATCCTGTTATCAGACTGACTGTGACATCTGCCAGCTCTTAATGCTGGGGCTGATACAAATTCTTCAACAATCCAGTACGGGTCTCATTTTGATTCTTAAATCTTATCTACTGATCAACATGGTCAAAAACCAATGATCACCAAGAGAAGCAACAGACTGGGAGAGCAGATGAGTGAGTTTACATATAAAGGAACAAAGCTCAAGACTAGGAGTAACACAGTAGTTGCCAACACAGCTGACAACTTGAACATGTCCTGTTCTCCCGTTTCCCCGAACAGTTTCTTTGAGTCATGACTTAGCTGCGTTTGTGACCAGTTCCACTCACTTGGGTAACCAGTAAACAAGAGACCAGTCACTAGTTTAAGTTTCAACCAAACTTGGCAATAATATTGCAACCACAGCTGAGTTTGCCACTTTCCAGAATACAAGGAGGACAAGGAACTGTGTTGTAAGGCCACCTCCTGGTGTCTTCTCCCTTGTAACTCCTTACCATTTGTTGTATCCTGAAGAACCAGGTTTTCCAACTCCAGCCAGTCAGTATTTAAACGCTTCACCAGCTTATATGCATTTACGGGATGTGCCAGATATCCTTCTGGATCAGAGCTTGATTTGCTAGTCAGTACATCCATCTTTTCAGCCCAGCTGGAATGAGAAACATACACCTCGGTTTGAGAACAACTTATGAATGCACGTCTTCCTTCTGAAATCATCCTGATTGCCCAGCTAGAATCCATTTATTGCTGCTTTCGCCATCATAACCAGCTTTCAACTTCACAAGGATAAAGTGAAGCATAACTGATTTTCTTAATTACAAGTCTTTTATTTTAAAAGGAATTGGTTTCCCTGCTTGTTATTTTAAGCTCTACTATGCTAGGCAAGCATTTCATTTGCAATGAGTCTTAATCATCAATTTTGAGCATACTACACTTCAGAAAATATAGCACACAATCATTGTGTCATTTAGCTATCTCTTAGTTAAAATACAAGTGTAAAGCTAAAAAGCTCTTGGAATTTTATTTATGGAAACTAAACTGTAAGCTTTGATTTTCAGACTGGAAATGCTCGGACAGTACATGGGCAGTGCTGTCAGTCACCTAGATTACACTGGTTTTGAGCTTGAAAATCACAGTGTGAAACTTCATCTTCTGTCATACGGTACATTGGAACTGCCAACTGCTGATGATACAGCGAGAATTTATTCTGTTGCTCTTCATATTATCCCTCAACACAAACATCTGGCCCAGCCGCGTGCTCCTCTCTCCTGTACTCAATAGGAAGAAAACTGCTGAGATAAACTAATAACTGAACATAAGAAATCCCCTTCCAGCCCGCAATCTCAAACTCAGTAAACCACGAGTGAACTACAGTTCCAAACCGCTTTACATAAGCACAGGTAAATATTGTCAGACTACCTGGCTTCTCTGTACCATGATGTTGCAACAGAAAACAGACAACTTTTCCACAGATCCTGTGCAGGTATATCAGATTAACAACATAACTAACATCAGTCGCACCTGCACTCCCTTTTAGACTCTCACTACTTATAATATTTATTTTGCAAATTAGTAAATGCAGTCAAGTTCTAGTCTCTTTACTCACATGACAACGTGATTTTGAATCATAAATATCTCTGTATACTAGAAAAGTGTTACCATATTCAAATTATAAAATTTAGCACCTCTGTTCCAAAGCATATGCCTCACACTCTAGCAGGGTTCAAGGGCTCAAATATTGACAGTGATGGAATACTCTTGCTTACAAATACACCAAAATACAAGTCAACTGAAAATTTAACACATTAAAAAAGCATTTGCATATCTCAGTCCATGAGAAAGAGACTCTTTTTTTTAAAAAAGACCAGTTTCTACATGGATTGAACTGACATTCTCTTTAACAACACTTGAAGAGGAGATTGCTTTTCCTCTAAAGGGCAGCTTTCCAAGAAATGAACATTTGTGACAAAGAATTCATATAATTTCACTACACCATAGCCCTGTCCCCACCCTACACCCCAAAGGGAGATCAAACTACCACATATCACCTGGAGTTTAGAAACTCTTTGGAAAGCACAGCTCCATTTACAGGCACTCAGCTCTCCTGAACCTGGACCTCATTTAGACTATTCTAGCGTCACGCCCTATTTGATATTACTTTCAGCTAGAAAAGTATTAAGGGTCTTCCTAAGGGACACCGAAAAATATTGGGTTGTCAGCAAGAGCCTTTAAAGTGGTCTAAGCAATCAGGATAATATCCAAGATGTGCTGTAGCTGCTGTTTTACAGCATCAGCGCTGCTTCCGACAGGTAGCACAGGGCACTGGCACCCAAAGGTGTTTCACTCGCAGGGACAAGGCTCCTCTGACATCTGACGTGACCTGTGTCTTCTCCACTAGAGCTCTGTGATGGTACAAGGACAGGGAAAGAAGAGGGAAGCACCCAGCAGACAAGAGTTCCTAAACAAGCAGACAAAGCCTGAACGATACGTGAATCAGGGAACCCTCTCTGCAGGTTTGTGGGAGTAAATCACACCAAGTTAGTCCTTATGGTCTCACTGCGATTATCTACTGCGGAAATGTTAACAAGATCCAGCAGCAAGATGATGACAGAAAGGTGTGCTGTAATTCAAAAAACAACGTTTTGTCACCTGTTATTATGTGAACCTGTCCCCTTACCTTTTAATCTGAGAGAGCTTGATCTCTTCTGCTCGAATGTATTCCTTTAAAGATTGTACCAAGTCCTTCTCAGCGTAAATCAGGTCTGTCATTTGACCTAAAACCAGAATATGAGCAAACATTCGTTAGACCTAAAAAAGTAACACTTTCTGAGAGCTCAGAAGACAGACCTCAGACGCTTTAGGGCTATTAAACCACCACAAAACCCAGACTAATTAAAGGCGTGCACCACAGACCACAAAAGCTATTACACACACAGGCCTGGCATTCAAACGCTTCAAGGGGCTTCTAAAATTGCAACTTCAACAGCCCACACAGCTTTGCTGTAACCCTTCCACGCCTCTGCATTACTTTGAGTGTTACAGTTATATGTAAGACAATCAAAAAAAAAGTTTGACATTAATACAGCCATTGAGTCAAAGCAACGAAAGATCCAAATAGTTGCCAAAACATCTGTTCTACATATGGGTACGGATTAGGTCACACTGAAGAATTATTAGTCTAACCATTGGCACCACTTACAATTACAGCTTTTCAATATGGGTAACTGTGGAAACACAACCTAACATTAAGTACAGAGGAATTTCAGACTAATGGTTATAGACTGACACACACACTCTCTCCGATTAGCGCCAGTGGAAATGGCCAGCATGTCAGTCCTAATTGCCATGACTAACTTTGCTTTTCAAACACCAAACACTGAAAGACCGGATGAGATTTTTAAATGCAGCCACAGCTTTAGTTTCAGCATTCCAAAGTAATTATTAATGAGGCATGATTAAGCAGATGGAAGTCAGCAGACTGTGCTATTTTCAGAGTTAGGAAAGGTTCAGAAATAGGTAAGTAAAGAAAACGTGATCCTTCACAGTAACTGTACAAAAAAGCTACTTAATTTAGGAAAAAGGACAACCAAATAATGCACATGTAATTAAATGCTGTTTAGCAAACTCCAGGGCACAGGAGCACGTGCTGAAGGTTGGCAGTGAAGCACCCTCTGCCCCAGCCGTTCCACCCAGCCGTGCAAAATAAACCACAGGGAGTTTCACCATTCAGGAACAGTCCCACCGAGCTCAAAGCATATTCTGGAGAACAGCCAGGCGTAGTTAATCAATCCTTAAATTCTTTATGGGCTAAACTCCCCAAGGTATTCCACTGGAAAATACTGGACCAAGTCACAGCAGAAAACTCACTTTGCGCTGATTTTTAATCTCGACCACAATCGTGGTACATGGTTGTGTCACAGCTATTAGAACACAAAAACTAAATTGTCATAAAAATCAACTTATTTTCAGGATTTACAACAGTGTGGACTCTTCAGGATTTACTCAGGTCTTGCATAACATGCATAAGGTGGATACTAATTTTTCCTTTTGACACCTAACTCCAGCTTTTTGAGAAGACAGGAAATTTCAGGTGCTGTGAAAGAAAACGTTTCACATATTTTTCACTTAAATTCTTTTCTAAAATCATAAATTCAGGACTAAGTTTTCTAGCATGAGGTTTGTGCTGTGTTCAAGACAACAACAGGTGCACAAATCTTAATAAAACACATGAACTTACTTTAGTGGCAGAGCCCCCAGAGAAACTCTGATTACGTTGGTCACAATGTGCAAAGTCACCCAACTGCAAACAAATTGCACCGATGCAAGACTTGCAATGCAGAATGGATCAAGGATGCAAAAGAGCAGCTTTTCCTAATGCAGACAGTGTTTCATAGGGCCATACGAAGAAAGTCACATGCTTCAACTGTGAACTGTAGCAATTTTGGCAATCACATTAACTACATCACAACATCATGCATTGGTTCTTTCCTTACCTATGGAGGTGAAGAACTCCGCTCCTGTGTGCCAGACCAAAAGGGTACAAGTAAAGAATACCAACTGCAGCCAGGGCTTCATCTTCTAGATAGCTCAAACCTGTAACAAATTAAAAGGAAAAGCAGTCGTAAAAAGGATTAACTTATTTGTGAGAAAAAAACCAAGGCATTAATCTTCATCTGCACTCATTCCACCATCATTAAAATGATTTACATCCTTGAAGATGGAATTCTAATCAGTAAAGCTTGAAAAAAAAGAGTCTCCTTTAACTACAGGAGCTGTTAATTAACAGTCTCAAATGCTATCTGGCAAACTCCTGGGGATTCACATGGAAGACACTGCAGTTCATGGAAGGCCCACATGGCAGAAATAATGGAAGCAACATGTTTGCCCACAAAATGAGAACAAAACCTTCTGCAAGGGCAGCTCAATGCCCTCCATGCACAATTACAGCTGGAAAACAGGAGAGTATACAAAGTTGTATAATTTAGACTTTTATTATTATTGGAATATAAAACAGTCAGACTTGTAGCATGCTGTGCAACTCAGTTATATAAAAACTGTCTAGAAAGACAAATAGTGAGAAAGCCAAATAGAGAAATATAGCATTTTGTAGTGTGGAAGTGGCAGCGACGGTTGGAAAAGTTGAAAGTGAAATTTCCAACTCTGCTTATTCAAAACGCATCACCCCAGCACAGTGGCCTCAGGGCACAGCCCTTATGACTTCTGTGCTTCAAAGGCTGTGCCAGCTCAAGAGACTGAAAGCAGACTGTTCCGTTTCTAAGAGCACAGCCCACGGAGGGCAGGGAAGGGAAAGCTGCTCGGAGCAGACAGGCACAATAGTAGACAAGTGAAATAAGGGACGCGAGGTCCGTACAGAAGAACCTGCTGCGGGCTGTAGCTCTCCTGGTACATCCAAAGGCCAGGACTGCGTCTGGCAGGGAACCTGAGGAGCCTGCGATGCACTTGGATCAGCCCCCAGCTCACCTGAGCTCCCTATTCAGCAAGCAGAACAGCCCCGGCTGCTCAGCAAACACCGAGCCCTCACAACACCCACAGTGCCAAAAGGAAGACGACGACTGTCCACGTTCATCTAAGCAGCAATTAATTATTCTTTTCTTCTTGCTCACTGTAACTGGGTAAACTGGTGGCTGGAAATGACTGCTTACAACCTGCTCTTACTCCAAATACATTAAACAATGTGCAGCTATTGGGGGCAAAATGGAATCACTTAAATCTGATGAGAAAGGCGGCTGGAGGGGAGAAGGGAAAATACATGGAACATCCTAAAATCTCAAACAATACAGCAAGCGGGAAAGTATTAAAATAAGATAAATCTGGACTAACTCCAGCTCACTGTTCCCCTGGGCTTCACAGACAGAATCGTATCTGCCTGCACAAGACCAGACAGGAGGTGGCAAAGTGGATATCGCCCTTTTCCTTCTGGGTTTTTCAAGCTCACAACATGATAGAGGCCCTCACCCTCAGCTGAGCTCACTGGTGCCATGGACAGAAACACCAAACACACCATCAATAATACTGCCATCATTAAGAACATTAGAAATAGCTCCGTTTTCTGTTATCATGCGGCAAGATGATTATTTTCAAATTATTCTTTTGATTGCTTCAAAAGACATGAAGAATCAGAAGCATTTGCCACCACAGTCTGCAAGCATGAGTAAGCAGGAAAACGTCTCACGGCATCATAAGTCATCTTCTCCTTTCCCTCTTCTGTTTCTCACCCCCCTGCAAACCACATATTCCCAAACTGCTTGTTTAAGTTAGTTCAGGACTAGTACATGGGTAATGTGAGAATCGAGTAAAACTGAATGAATAGTACCACACAGAGGTCTGCCAATACTAAAAGCCACAATAAGTGATGTAGCAGAAAGCACAGCAAGTCGAGAGCGCTTGGGAAGTGCATTAATTTAGATATATTAAGCCACAACTGTCCATCTGCATAGTCTGTCACCGTTTCATAAAGTGGTTTTTTGGATGCACTACACAAAGCCTGGCAAAACAATTACAAGGGAATATTCCAGTTAAAACAAGACAACTCTACATTCTCCGCCCTGCCCCTCCCCACCATGTTTTCTCATGGCTGGGGATATCTGCCAAGAAGAACACTTACCACAGCTAGCAGCTTGTCTTTATAGCAGATCTTTAACAGCTTCACCATCTTACTCAGATTTGCCTGAGTCAATAAACAGAAACTCCAGTAAACAGAGAAATAAGCTCTTGCTTGAACAAGCAGGACACCTGGCTGCAGGGCTTTCAAATTGCTTCTACACATTCTTTTCACAGCTGTTACTTGGAAAATCAGCACAAATAATGAATTACAGGAGGCTGAACATAATGTTATAACCGCATTCTTGGACAGCACGAGCATGTGTGCATACACACACGTACACGTGCCCACCCCAACCAAGCCATCTGCTAACAAGGAGGGTGAGAGAGGCTGAAGGGGCTTTAGCACCTCCTGCCTCAATAACTGAGACAAGTGTTTACACATCCAGTGTGTTTTATTCAAACAGAGAATGGAAGAACTTTTTTGCATGGAAATGCTAGAAAAGAAGTATGTGTAGGTTACTAGCCACATTCATGGCTTTTTTTTTTCAACAGCATCTTCAAATGATGAAGACGGAGATGAGCACTTACATCCTCACCTTGCCCGAGAGTTCTCACTGCAGTAGCTGTTCCAGCAACACTGACAGAACTAAACTTCTCTGCATACAGTAACAGATATTTAACATTTTGCTCCTTTCCTTAAATGTGCCCAACCAGCAGAGCTAAAAAGCCAACCAAATGGATATTGTGCAAACACTTCTTCAGAGTGTAAGACCTCAGTGAATCATAGCTCCCACCAGAAAGCGCGCTGTCAGGCTTCAGAGAGCACTGGCAGAAGGAAAAAAAAGGTTCTTTTAGACACAACAGAGCAGGATGGAATTTTTCTCCACAAGTTGGACTGAATTAGTATTAAAAAAGCTTTATAAAACTTCTTAATCAAGAAGCTATAAAAACATGGACCTGACCTACAGAAGAGAAGTTTATTGCACATCTACCAGGGTTATCAGTTCCTCACCCACTCTAAATTTCATTTCCAGTCATGGGGGATTCAAGCCAGCTCCCACACAAGCCAAAGGAAGGACTTTTTTCATGTCAGAAGAGGAAACAAATACCTGTTACTCATCCAGTCCCATTAGGACTCCCACTTCTGATCAAACCGATAGGCTGGAGTCTCCTGTGTAGCCACAGAACAAGAGCAGGATCCTCAGAGCCTTCCTTGGGACAGGAGGCAGCACTTCTGCCCACACCTGCTCAAAAACCCCTCTCCCCACTTTACCTCACAACAGAGCCACAGCAAGTTCCACTCAGCACAACTGAGTATAAGTGGGCTTGATTTGCATTCTGCAGCTTTTCTTAAAAAAAAAAAAGTAATAGTAATAGCACCCAGGACAGTGCAACTCGTGTCTTCGGTTACCTATCTCCTGGCTGATTATGCACTCCTGATGTCAGTTTTCACTCCCAGATAAGTGTGTCCTTAGAAAAACAAAACAAGTCAGAAAAAACCCTCCAAATGCTTGACAGCCTAACTAAAAACAGGGACTAACAAAAGCAAGTCCTTCATCCAGGCTCCAAACACGCACAGACTTCTCATGCAGAAGAATTAAACTAAGCGGAACGAACATACGATCAGTTTGCGTAATTTAAAGAATTAAAGTCACAGCCCTTACTGCTGCTTATTATGACAAATCAGGCCAGAGTGTGACTCTTGCTGTATTGTGAACTCTCATTCTGATTACATTGAATCTGGGGGCGGGGAGGGGGAAATAAAAAAAATCACAGTATTCCTCCACTCCACCACACAGACGTGACAGCACTCCCTTCGCTGTCTGGCTTCTCCAGGGAGAGAAAAAGTGAGAAAAGAGACATAAATGTGCAATACGTTGCTGATCCACATGAAATTAGTCAAAAACCTGCATTCCATCCCTGCTCAGCAGACTGCCAGCTCACCACTTCAGAATGTTATCTATACTAAGCCCAGACCACAGCAGAAATCACTGGTCTATCACTGTCTTCCAGGTCTAGTTTTCTATCTCTTCCAGGTTTTTTGCTTTGGTTTGTTTGGGTTTTGGCTTTGTTTCCCCCTGCCCCAAGCATACAACAACGATTTCTTCTAGGCCATTAAGTTAGATCACTGTTCCCTAGTTTGGTTCCATTCTACAGACCCACGCTTCGCTACAGGGTAATAAAATTTGTGAGACAAAGTATCATAACTAAATACTGTGGAGATCTGATTAACCACCATATTTCTGAACCATCACAATGCAACAACTTACAAGCTGATGACACAGACAAGGGTTACAGCCTGTCTCCTCTTCCGTGCTTGCCTATGCTATTAAAGACACCTGGAAAACCACTGCTGGAACAGCTGCTTCCACATGTATCTAAATATAAACCATCATGGTGAAATCTAACAAGCACGTTACTACTTCAAAGCCACCTCAGGCCACAGATGGGTTCTTGGTGCATGTGCAGTTGAGGCCCACATGGCAGGTTCTGAAGAATGGTGCATCCTCAAACAGCAATTTGAGGTTGAACTCTTGGATGAGCCGGGTCTGTTTGGGGTTTCTTCAAACACCAGTGCTTTCCAGCCACCATCCTATTGCAGGCACAGCAAGAAGCAGTGAACTGACTGTGCAGCTTCGTCCCCTTCTCCCTCCACAAACACCAGAACTTCAAAAGCAGGCAACAACCTGCTAGCAGTATTGATGGCTGTCGATAAGGCTAATTATATTTAAATGGAAAGCAGTACAAATAAAAAACTGCAAGATTGCTTACATACTTGTTCAGAGCCAAAAGATGGCCTTAATTGTAAACAGATTTTCAGGATGTTGCCAAGGAAGAGCTTCTCTCAATATATCTACAGGAAAACAGCCATAAGAACCATCCAGCTTGTAGCAGTATTTCAAGTCCTGCAGATTAGCTTGACACATTCACCAGGAGAGGCTGGGTACATGGTAGCAGCTATAAAACCTATTTAAAAACCATTACTAAGGAAACATTAATTTTATCCTAAGAAAGCAAACCTTCACCATTGAAGACTTCAAAACAAGTAATTCAGGGACAAAATTAATTATCCACAGGAACCCAGATGCTTCAGTGTTCACCCACTCCTCCGATGCAAAGAACTTTGGATTTAAACGCCTGTCAGTGCCGTACCCAGATCGCACTGTTGTGTTGTGAACCCCATCACAGGATTCACGACACCGCCAGTGTCACGAATAGCAAAAGGCATCGATTGCTCCCTTCCAATATCAGGTGCTTCCTCACAAGTCAGGTCTCTCTTCATCATCCAACAATGGCGTCCTCCAGCACACGCTGGGATTTACTGCTCAAAGCAGCTTATGCCAACATCACCACCTTTCCTGCCAAAGGGTTTAATGTGCATCTGAAAACAATTTTAAGTGCCTAGCAAATAATACAACATGATTGCCTTGTATTTCTCAAGGCAAGCCAAAAGAAAAATAGGAAAAGCTGTTCATTTGCCCACATTAACAAGGATACAGCACACTCATGCAAAATCACATGCATTTTTTCAACATAGAATGGCTTGTGTTATCCTTCACTATAACAACCTTAGAAACTACAAACATCTTGACTAGCTCCAACAAGTTTTTTTAAAGACAAAAGCAAAGAATATTTCTTCTGCACTCCAGCAGGCAAGAAAATCCACACTAGTCTAAGGCACAGTAAATTTGGCTGCATCTTACTCTGCAGCATCTGCAAGCCCATCCCATATGAAGCAGCCTGGTGTCATATTCCACACTGTTAGTGAACACAGCAAGACTGCTGCGTTTCCCACTAGAGCTCAGTTTTTCAGCATTAAAATTTATACTGCATTTTACAGTGCAAAGCCCATAATTTTAGCATGATACTTAACCTTCCATATGCTCATACAGCATCAAAAAAATCCTTCCTGTTCAGACAGGCTTTTTAATATAAAAAGGTCTCCTGTCAGTGAACTGTTTCTTTCAATTAATATCAGCAATTAAAATCAGACATTATCTCAGATGTGTGGGGGTTGACTCTATTCTATAACCACCTAGAACATGCCCTCTACCACACTCTGTGTTCTCATTTCTCAGACATATAGAAAAACAGACACAAAAATCAGAACTAGTCATAGGAAAAGTATCTATGTTTACAGCTCGCTTCTTTGGAAGTTTGCCAATATGCACAGCATGGAAATTATAAACAGATTGGATTTCTGACTTAAACCTAGACTGAAAAACTTCTTATCCTAAATGGTAAATCATGCTCCCTCTGCTGTTACTGTCTTTGAAATACATAATCATACTCTGGGCTCGTACTTCCTGCACTGCTTCTCAGAGTATGATTAGCCACATTAAAAAAAAATCACAGCATAAGCAAGAAGCAAAGTTATTGCCTGTTAGTGTCACAGTAATGCCATTTTACAGTTGTGGAATAACATTCTGCCCTTAAAAGATACGTGGCAGTTATTGGTTGTTATATATACTTACAACATACCTGCAGGATTGTTTCCTAGGTTCTTAATGCCAGAAAGCTGAAGTGTTACCCTGGTGAAGACGGCTGTGGTGGCCTTTCAGCTCAGCTTTGCCCTCAGAGAACACCTAGAAAATAAAGTGGCAACAGGTTTTGTTACAAAACAATCCTACCTTCAGTACTTATTGAGGAACGGGGGTGATCACTGGCTAGAAATAAATACCAAACATCACAAAGCCAGACAGCTCCAAACATAGTCTTTATTTACACATCCTCTTTCCTCCTTGCTTCCAGGTTATGAGGACATTCTTTGCTGCTTGAAATAAAATTATTCCCGGCTGGTCAAAAGCATGTTTTGCATTACTATGACACAGCAAACTATCGTGCCCCAGCTGAGCTGTGCTAACACCCTGGGCAGCGCCTTTAGTTTTCACACCAGCCTGTTCTTCACTGCATTTGCACAACCCTTCTCCACCAAGGCTTCAATTTCTGCACCGTACCACTCACGCACAACTGTTCAATTGGCTTCCACCCCAGCTCAGCTGCACATCTGTGTGTTTTGACAAATTAAAAAAAAAAAAAAAGTATTTTTTTGAAAACAAATCTCACATTAAAACAAAATGTGATAGGAGTAGAACAAGTGGGGTTTGAGTGAATTTATGAAGCTTAAGACACTGCTTGCTCTCTCCTGAGCCTCCGGCAGCTGGAAGCACACACGCAGCCAGGTAATTCAGCGCACACAATAACCTTGGTGGTGCTAACACCAGCTCTAAACTTAAAGGGCAAGGAAAAGGTGAATCTGCGCTTGCACACTTTTTCATTTTTCTAATGTCACTTTCGGCTCTTTCCCCAGCCCAAGCTGCCGTTCCCCGGGCAGACGCCGGACGCTGCCGTTTGCTGACCCCGCAAGCAGCCGCCGAACCGCGGGGGCCGCTCGGGGCTGTGCCCGGGACCCGCGGACACCCCGCAGCGGACCGGGCGCTCTCCGGGGCCGGCCGGGCGTTGAACCGCGGCACTTCACAGCCGGATCCCCCGTTCCGGCTGCCCCAAGCCTGACCCCCAACCCCGCCGCAACCCCCGCGCTCCTCACTCACAGCGGGACCCCCGACAGCCCCAGGGGCTGCGGCACCGGCTCGCCCGCCCTCCGCGAGCTGCCGCCCCGCGGCCCCTCAGCCCTGTGGGGCGACTCCACCTGCGGCCGCGCCGCTCCCCTCCCCGCCCGAGCCCCCGCCCGGCTCACCCGGCCGCACGCAGCCCCGCTCAGCCGCGCTTCTAGAACCGCCCCGGCCCTTCCAGCCGCGCCGCCGCCCGGCCGGGCCGGCCCCGCGCCCGCTCCTATTGAGCCGCCGCCACGTTTGAAGCCCCGCCCAGAGCCCCGCCCCTCCTGCCGTAATGCCGCGAGTAGCGGCACCCGCCGCTCAGCCACCCCGCTCCGCCCGGGATCACCTCAGGGCCCTGCCGGGCGAGCGGCGCGTTCTCCGCGGGAAAGCGCGTTGCACAGAGAAATTAAACAGCACCTGAAAAGGCTGCTTGCTTTCTAAAAACTGCCCACACGGCTCTGAAGGCTTTCCTTGCGGGTTTGCTGTTCTGCATATCCAGCAGCGCCCGCACCGCAGCTGAGCCAGCGTGAGGCGGGGTGTCCGCTGCCCGACACCTCCCTGCAAACCTTAGGCAGTCTCATAAGAATGAAAATTACGTTTAAAAATGAAATTATGAGGTTATCTCTGTACTGAATGCCACCAGAAGGTGGCCTGGGCCCTCTGGGGCTCCTGGGGTCACAGCATCTTTGGGCACGGACGGACTCAAGGCCTGAGGCACGGACAGAGCTGAAACAAAGGCAGAGGAGATTGTTCCCCCAGCTCACTGGGAACACCTTACTGCGTTCCCCTACACAAACCGCTATTCACACCAGTTCAGAGCGATCTTCATCACTACCAATCGTCATAATGATTAACTTAGCCAAAAATAACATCTTTTGAATATTAAATATAGCCAGAAGCTGGATCAGACCATACGAGACACCAAGAACAAGCCATCTCTTGCTTTCCAGATTCACTTGGCCGTCACAAGTCCGTTTGCTGAACAGAAATCTAGCAAAATGTGACTGAAAAAGCAAGGTTTTAGGAGATGACTCACCGTATCAGAATCCATAAAGAAAATGGAAAATAGGGAAATAAGTATCTAACATAAGGGTGCAATTTCACTGAAGCTTTTAGCAACTGCTAATATTGTAAACCACAATAAAAGTGTCCAGCTGTCTAGTCACCAAAACATCTTAACAGAGCTCCATATGTTGCACATACAGACACTTTGTACATTAAGATTTATTTAGGCGAAGTTAATTTCCATCACGTATTTAGAAAAGACTGCATTACTGTCAGTGAAAGAAGCAATCTGTATGTTTGTGATGGCACTAAAGATATTGGTACGCTTTAGGAACTGTAGAAACAGCATTAGTCTTCAGAGACAATGATGTGATGCAGAGCCAGGTTTCCTACTCAGTTGTAATGCTTCTTGTTTAACCTATTTTATGACAGACTTTTTGCTCTTATGGAGAAATCTTTTTTTCCCCCTCTATTTTAGTGGAAAGGACTAAAAGTGTGTTTGTAGAGGGAGCATGAGAACACAAGAATCTGTCTTTGCTTATGTGAATAACCAGCTGTGCAGTGCTTTTGACTGTATATACAGACCATACCATGTAGTATCAGCACAAAGGGCCTTTTTAATATTTCTATATACTATATTTTAAAATGTTTCTATATCCTATAGTAAGTATTACTCTTATAAAGTAACAGTTTTGCTTTAGCTATATTGGCTTTGAAATTCTTTTACATGAAGCTGCTGGGCTTGCAGAGTGGCCCTGGCCGGGACCAGGAGCACATCTCAGGCTAAAACCAGCTCCTTTGCTTCTGCCCTTGGAACAAGAGGGAGAGATCTCCGGTAAAAAAGAAGGAGAAGACACTGCTCACTAAGCCACTGTCCAGGGAGAGGAGGAGGCAGTGGCTGGAGGTGTTTTTTTAACATCTGATTCTACCAGTCCAGGTCGATGTCCCTTCAGCACAACCCCAGACAGCACCTGGAGAGCTATGATATGGAGATCTGGTTTGAAACCAGGAGAATCAAGCATCTTGTGAGTTTTTCAAAGCCTTACCTTCCTTAAATTGGAGTCAAAATCCCTTTGCAGAGATCTTGGCTGTCAAATACACACACATATTTTTGGATGCCCCCTTGTCTCTCATATTACAAGGCTTTTGTCTGAGACCTTAGCAGAGGAAATATTAAAACTATGTAAGAGTACTTACATAGTGCAGGATAGTATTTCCCATAAAACAATGCATTGAGTCAGAGCAGAGGAGGCATGGATACGTCTGGGTAACAGAACTCTTGCTGACCTCAGTGTAGCTCAGGTTTCTCCCCGCAACTTTAGCTAAAAAGTACATGTGTAAAAAGACCTCATACATTAATAAATGCAAAACTCAGCTGTGTGCCTGTGGCTCTTCCTTTGGTTTTTGTGAATGAAAAAATAATCGCAACAGATCCTAGAAAAGCAAGAATGGAAGACAAAAACCAGGGCATACCAACATCCTCCCTGCGCTCTTCAAAGATTCAGCCAGGAGTCTGACCAGTGTCTTTACATCTACCATAGCTGAAGTTCATGCTATGCCATGGATTTGTTCTCTGCTGAAGTATTGTCTAGTTATTAGTCTTCCTTTAGTGTGTGCGCAGGTGGATCTTCCCAGCTGAGGATTTGATGCATCAAAGGAAACACAAACTCCGTTGTTGATGGGGAGAAGCAGAGGGACTTCTGAAGTGAGGGAGAGGGTGGGTGCAGGACTGGGATGAGTCTCCTGTGCTCGATGCACCTGTGGGCTCAGCGCTGGTAGTAATTGGTCACTGGTACCCAGCTGGCAGCAAAATCATGGAGCATTTGCTCAGAGCAAAATTCCTGAGCATCTGTCAAGAAGCCACCTTGAATCAGAAGCCCTGAGCATTAGAGACACATGGTCCATCGCCAGGAAAAGGTGTGACCAAGATGCAAGATTTACCAAACACAGGATAAATACTATGCAGCTGAACACACACATCTCACTAGGAATAGACTTGGGTATGATTTCCTTCTCAAATTATACACTGTGCACAGCGGCAATGGGAAGCTCCACCGGGTTCCTATACATCCATCATGCAGCACCGCAGCCCACACAGCCCGTGCTCTGCACAGACGCTGCTCCTCTGCCCTGCAACTGCTCTCTGCATCGCTAGTGAATTTGTCCAGCAGCCAAATCAGGCCAAACCCAGGCGTCTCTGTATACAGGGCTGCCCTGCACAGGCTCAACAAACCCCCCGTGTGTGAAACGCCGAGGCGGCAACTCTATCAAGTTTTATCCTCTGATAAAACTCAGAGATGTTGGCTGTAAACAAACTCTTGCTCTGAACGTTTCCCGAGCAGCCAGAACTGGGTCCTCCTGGAACGGGCACCGGTTTAGGAGCTCAGTCCTGCGGGTTCCTGAGCCGCCCTGACACTGGTGTGCAGCTGAGCTGGGCAGACTGGGGAGGCTGCAGGCACCAGTCAGTGTTATTCAAGTTTGCACCCCTTGAGGACACCAAAGTGCAACGAAGAGAAATGAAAGGATGAGATTTATGTGATAAATTCTGCTGCAGATAAGCTAGACGAGAGTTAACGTGAGATAAACACCCAGCGTGCAGATGGAAAAGGACTGTCATACAGCGCGGTGGCTCCAGCTGTCTCTGTGCCAGCTTTGGGAAACTAAACCTGGATTCGCCGGGACTGTCAGGAAGAGGAGCCTGGGGAGGAATCCGACGACTTGTGTTTCTGCTTAATGTAATTATGGTACAGCTGAGGCTGGTCTGGCAGCGCTCTGAACCGTGCCCAGCTGCACGTTCACAAGGTCATTTAAACTTCTGCAAACATAGAAATAACTAGTAGTGGCCTGACGAGCTTATTTAAAACTAAGTGCACCCATACAGAATTAGAAGTGACTGACTACAGGAAGGAGAAAAGGCACGTTCTTCCCTCCTTGTCTTATTTAAAATGACAGTGCCCATATTTTAATTAGATTTTCCAAATTGTCCAGGATTTCCCGAAAGAACTGTGAGACTTAAGGATGCAAACTGTAGCTCTTGCTAAGCAGCGGAGGGGTTTGCAGGGCGTGAGGCAGCTTTTATAAATGATATTCTGGTATTCTGCTCTGAAATCTGTCCATGGGCACTTAAGGCAGGCAGCTCTGCAAAAGCACCGAGTGACTGCAGCCCTGATTGTTTGCATTCATGGGAAGCACTGTCCAGGCTGAAACATTTTCTAAATCATATCCACATTTTATGCTTTTTAATAAAAGTTTGACCCCCCCCTCCTCAAGAAAATGAGCAAGCTCTTTCGTAAACGTGGCTCGCAGGAACGATGAATCAGCCTGTGTTCCCTGTTTGAACTAAGGGGAATATACTGCAAGTCATCAGAGCCAGGGGAAGATGCTGTGAACCGCGGCAAAGCTCAGCAGCAGCCCCAGCTGAGGCCCAAGGACACGTTCCCATCTCCCCATTTCACCGCAGCCAGGGCTGTGAGCAACGTGGAATGTACCTGGGTGGCTGGTGAGCGCGGCCCATCTGCTGAGTTGCCCATCTGACCTCTGTGTTCTCCAAGAGCAGTAATTTTCGCTAACAACTAAGAGAAACAAGCGCTTTGAAAGCAGCCAGACCACCCTGGCTGAAGCTCAGAAAGCAACCTCCAAGGGTTTTAGCTTTGCAACACATTTATCATAGAGGTTTGTGGAGGAAAAGCATGTTTTGACATAGGATAGAGAAAGCCCAAGAGGGAGTGTGGAAGCGGATTCGAGTCATCCCGCACTGCGCTGTGCAGAACCTTCCTCCCTGCATGCCGGGGATTTTAACACAGATTTTGTACAAGACTGAGCGGCCAACGTAAAGCAGGCTCTGTGAGTCATTCTTTCACAGACTCCAGCATAAATCAAATCCAGAAATAGGAAAGGCCAGCCGGTCACATCATTCCTTTTAGGTTTAGGGAAAGATGCAGTTAAGAAATGTGGGTAAAAGACATTACAAAACCATGAGAAAAAAAAGTAAATCTCAACCCGTATTTTATTTAGGCTACTAATTAGTGGATGAAAAGCCAGACTTTAAAGAAACGCATATTGAACCAGGCTGAAGCCAGATCAGCATGAAATCTTTCCCCTCAGAGAGAGGATAGTTTGAGGTCCCTGTGCTGCTGTCACCCCCAGAGCAGAGCTCCCTCTCTGTGTGGGGGTTTTCTACATGGAACTGAGATCTATCTCCAGAAGAGATGCCATAAACGCAGAAAGGGTCACCACATCTTGGTTTTTTGTACTAAAGAGGGCAGCCCAGGCAAACGCTGCTCCAGGGTTTCACTGCTGACTATCAGCTCCATATTATTACTCATTCTGCATCAGCCTGTGCTGGCTTGTTGCATCCCTTCTTCACACAACGTATTTTACAGACCTTAGAAAGGAAACCCAGCTGATGGAAAATGCTCATACAGAGGACTCATTAGCTTTGTTTGAGCTCTGAGAATTCAGATCTCAGCATTAAAATCTTAGGGGAGATGAGAGCATCCTTCTTAAATTTTCCTAAATGTTCACCCATGACCTCCAGGCCTGCTGGCAATGCACAAGCAAAGGGAACCTGTCTTTCCTCTATCTGCAGAGCACTTGGTCCTCCAGCTTCTCATCGTTCCTACACGTGACATCCCTTCATTTGTCTCCTGTGTCGTTCGTGGCTTGTGCGCAAGCTTCCAGGCCAGGAGGTGCTAGGGTCAGTCTTCTCCCCAGAGGTCTCTCCTCTTCTGTCTGATCAGAAGCTGCTTCTGCAAAGGATTTTTTCTCAATTCCCATTTCGGTGTTCAAGCAGGGCAACTCCGACAGCATGATTCCTCATCCTTCCTCTGAGCAGCAACATCTGCAGAGCAAAATAAAGCGGTGGGATCGCAAACTTCTGGAGTTCCAGAAATCCTTTCTGGCACATCACCCGATTTTAAAAATATTTGGCTGACTTGAACAGTAGATCTTTATTCCTTCCCCGGCAGAAGAAGCAGTACAGTGTGTGCACTGTATACTCAGCATAAGTAAACAGTGGTTGTCTGAGCATGGACATTCATGTCGGGGTGTTAAATAAGGCAGTGAATTCCTTTCACTTCAGCTGCTGGAGGTGAAAGCACGTCTTCTACATACATCCACGCATGGTGTGAATTTACATATGGTATTGGAGTGTGAATGTGGGAGCACACAGGGGTATTTCAGAGCAAATACTTGTCCTGGCTCTGCCTGTGACGGGATGTGTGAGGAGGTTCATCTCTGGCGTGATCCAAGGGAGCGCAGGAGTCAGAGACTTCACCCATAATGACGGGTTCCACAACAAATTGCGTGTGGTGGAAGCAACATCCAGCTCTGCATTTTCTAAGCACGCTTGAACGAACCAGAGTTTAAATCAGGATGGGGTGTGTTCTTCCCTTATATTACAAAATCCTCAACAAAAAGCTCTATTTAGCAATTACTAATCTGGAGCATTCTAGTTAATGAAGACTAGAGCTCCATGGTTAATGCAGAAAAAATCATATGTTTGGGAAAAGTGTATTAATACAAACAAGAGGCTAAGTAACAGTATCTGCAGTAAACATAAAAAGTCTCTTGGCTTTTTTACTTTCTCAGAGCTGGATGGAAATCCAAAAGAAAATGAAATTGTATTTTCTCATTTCTAATTCAAGGAACACATTAAAATACCATAAAAGAAATTTTCCTTCACCCTTCCAATCTGCTGAATCTGGCTTATATTGCACGTACAGGTGTGACAGTGGAAACTTATTGCAAGTAAACTAATTTTGCCCATACAGACAAATCTTCAGCTAGTACAAATCGTAAAATTCTACTAATTTCAAGAGAGAGACTCTTCTTTAATTAGCAAAATATCAAGCCCTGAGAGACGAAGCAGTTTTTAATTAGCTGTGGATCAGACCCTGGTATTGTTGCATAACATGCTGTTCCTGTAATGATTCTGAGGACCCAAAATTAAATTAATCACCCCAGGCAAAACTAGTATTTGTGTTAGGTTTTCTTTAGGGATGCAGCTTGCGGCACATCTTTGCTGCTGTGGTTTTACACTCCGATGTACACACTGCTGAGGGACAGCCAGCAGTGAAGGGCAGCCAGGATCTGCCCTTTCCACATCGTTTTTGGGGATCATTTTGCTGCAGGAAATCAAAGGATGCCTGTGGGCTATTGTGGAGTTGCGTTAGAGCCATTTGGCTGGGCAAGGTGACTTTTCATGCCTCGCTATGTCAGGATTCCCTGGTTATTTCACAGGGGCCATCTCAAGGCGATGCTGTGGTTTGTAACACGAACTCAGCACAGTGTGGGCCCCATGCTACTGCCCAGGTATCTGCCGGACCCTTGGGGAATGTCCTTAAAATGCCACTGCTCCAGCTGTTTCCTCTGGTAAAGGATGATGTTAGAGCTGTTCTCTCCCCTCGGGCCCTGGCTTCTGGCCAATACAGCCTACCAAACCTCTCTCATGAAGGCAAAATACCTCTTTTTCATGGTGCAGAATTACATGTGGTTCCTAATACTTTATTAGCTCCTCATTAGTTGTGCCTCATTGATCTGCATTTCAGTGAAAACTGGCACTAATCTTCACCCCCAGGGCCACAAGCAGCTCAGCTTTACATTCTTCTGGGGACCCATGAGCTCTCGCTGTAGCCAGGGTTACCAAAAACCCTATTCATGCTGCTACAGGACACTACACGTGCCGGAGAACCGCCCAACCTGCTGCTGATCCCCATGGCCCGCCCTTTCCCCTCCGGCAGGACTCGTCCTCCGCGTTGGAGCAGGTCCAGAGGAGGCCATGAAAATCATCAGAGGGATGGAGCGGGCTGAGAGACTTGGGGTTGATGAGCCTGGAGAAGAAAGGGCTCTGGGGAGACCTTATTACCACCTTTCCGTACTTAAAAGAGGCCGATAAGAAAGACGGGGACAGATTTTTTTAGTATGGCCTGTCGTAACAGGACAAGGTGCGATGGTTTTAAACTAAAAGAGAGGAGATTCAGCTTAGCATGAGGAAGAAATGGTTTACAATGCGGTGACAAAATACAGGTTGCCCAGAGAGGTGGTGGATGCCCCATCCCTGGAGACATCCCAGGCCAGGCTGGACGGGGCTCTGAGCAACCTGAGCTGGTGAAGATGTCCCTGCTCATGGCGGGGGTGGCACTGGATGAGCTGGGAAGGCCCCTGGCAGCCCAAACTGTTCTACGATTGGATGATTCAGTACATTTTAAATGAGATTCCTCCTCACTCTGTTACAATTAAAGACGAGCCTCGGAGCCCCCGCACCAGCACCCACCCGCGCTGGGAGGGCAGCGATGCCCGAGCCCCGCGGAGGGGCAAGAGGTGCGGAGGCCGTGGGGATCCGGCCGCCGTGCTGCGGCTCCGCTCGGGGCTGCGCGGGCAGAGCCCGGGGCCGGGGCCCGCAGGGAGGCGGCAGCAGGCCCGGCCCGGGCTGCTCGGCGGCTGCCGGGGTGCCGTTCCCGCAGCGGCCGGGAGGGAGCAGCCGAGCTCGGGCGGCGGCCGCGGGCCCTGAGCGGAGCCCACGGCGGCCACGGACACCGGGGGGCCCGGCTGCCCTCGGCAAACCACGCACGGCCGGGCAAGGGCGGGGAGCAAAGGCGTGGGGTCCCCCCGCAAGGCGGGGTGGGGGATGAACACATGGGGTTTAGTCTGCAGCAGCAGAGATTAAGCTTGCAATTATTATATGAATATCACGGTGCTGGGGGTGCAGCTCCCACAAGCAGCACGAGTAACCTGCCAGCCGGCTTTGGCAGGAGTTCGGGCTGATATCTTCAGGAGAGAGCAGAATCAACCAGATCTAGGATCAACCAGATCTTTCACCCCCCAGAGCAGAGTGGGGGACCAGATGCCTTGTCTGGCCCTTCATTCCCATGCATCCATTTCCAGACTAAAACCTTCCACAGCTGAAGCTGAACACTGAAATAATGAGCATTTTTCTTGCTGTAGGTGCTCACAACAAACTGTTTCCCCTGGGAGTTGTGCTGGCTCAGTGTGGCCATGGTTAAACAGTTATTATCCCCAAAGGGAGGAGTTTCAGCTAGCCAAGGATGCAGAACTGGTTAATGCTCAAATACTTGTTACCTCAAATCATACTTAAATATAAATTCACGTTTTGCCAACATGTTGTGGCTACACACATAAGGAATACATTTCACTATGCTTCACACAAATAATTAACACAATATCAGCTTCTACTGTACATAGTTTGGGTACTAACAAAGTAACTCTGGCACGAAGTTCAGAAAGTAGATTTAATGGTTCCAATAATTCTGTTATAACCCAAGTGGAAAATAATAGGTATTTCTGTATTTAGGATGTGTGCCATGCTTCTTTTAAAGTAAAAGAATAGAAGTATGTTCTACAAAACCCAAGCATCCTGACCTTGTCCTTGAAAACATTAAACGTGCACTAATGCAGACAAGTGATTGACTCAGGAGCTTGATAGTGAAAAATAGAGTTAGTGGGATCGATATGCT
Source organism: Pampusana beccarii (assembly GCA_013399365.1). NCBI lineage: Eukaryota > Metazoa > Chordata > Aves > Columbiformes > Columbidae > Pampusana > Pampusana beccarii. The sequence continues at coordinate 729,137 of VWYH01010685.1, forward strand.
TTCAGTCACCCTGGGATGGGTAATGCCACCGTTACTCTCTTGGTTTTGATAGAATTATTTTGGATTAATCTGATGCAGCTGAAAGGGAAATATGTTCCTGGCAGGCTGTCTGTGCAGCAGCCCAAGCTGGCTATAAAGGGAAAATGGTTTGTGATGGCCTCTGAATAACTGGCACAAGCAGAACAATGTCTGGTGCCATCAGCTGCTGCCACAGCTCCTGCTAAATGCCGTCTTTGTCACCACTTTGCCTGGGCTGCCAGGAAACAAATGAGCAGGAAAGAATGAGCACCCCTTTGGCACTTGCCCCCCAGGGACCTACAGAAACAGTGTGGCCCAAAAGAGCTTGTTCCTAAATTAATTCACTTAAACTGGTGCAGTCACTTGCTGGGTGGGAAATCAGGTGAGCGGGATGCCGATGTTAACCGCTGCACATCTGACCTCCCACCGCCAGCCAGGAGTTGCATCACAGGCTCTGCTGGCTGAAAAAACAGCTGAGAAGAAGCAAGACTATTTATTTGCGTGGTTTTAGAGGCACTTTCTCAAGGAAGGCAAAGTGAATTGACAACAAAGTTCATCATATTGCTGCCTGGATCTCTGTCCCTGCATCTCTGCCCCCACGGAGCCGTCACCAGCAAAGGGCTCAGAGCTGCTGTGGCAACTCCCTGTGCCCTCCTGGCCCTCGGGAGAGGGCTGAGAAGCCAGGGATGAAATCCTTCTTGAGAGAGAGAAAGTGAAAAAGAAATGCAAGGCAACTCCTGAAAGCTTGCGCAGGCAGAGGGTGCAAAGGGCAATGAATACGTTAAACATACAGCAGGAATTCAGCCAGTCCTGAGCAGACGCTCCTGTCAGCTGGATCTGTTTCTCCCCGCAGTGTGTTTAATACACCCTTCCTACAAGTTTTTTTTAAGAGCGTTTTCCAAACTCCGGTGGACAGTGGCCAGCGGCTGTGACACTGCCTAATAAAGGCAGGCCCCGCCGGCAGGGCCTGACAGCCCATCCATAACCCCGGCTCCCCCGGCACGGCCTGGCCGATAAGGCTGACTCAGCCGGCCGAGCGCTTGCTCAGCGCCACCGTCATGGGCCCCCGGCCCAAAGCCGAGGGAGTCGTGGCGTGATCACCCCCCGCCTTGGGAAAACTGCTCCTCTATTCCTCCTCTGCTATTGATACGATGTTTAGCTGTGCGTTTCAGTGATGCATCACAGATGTGGATGTTGTAAGCCAGCAGAAGAACAAATTCCCAGCAGCTTTGACAAAACTGTGATTTTTGAGGGTCCACTATTGGGAGCCCTCTCCTCACGGGATGTTTTCTGTGCCTTGATGCCGCTGGGGTGGTGGTCGAACTGGAGCATCACTGCCTTGCACTCACCTGCCTTGTGTTTGCACAGACAGAAATGCCCCAACAAAGAAATGGGAGCTGGCTCCTTGCCGTGGCCTCACTGCAAAGCTGCACAAGTCTATAGTTTGGTTCTAGTCACATCAGACCAACTATCCAGTAGCACAGGGTGAATCCCAGTAGGTGCTGGTGGGAAAGGACTTTGGGGACTGGAGCTGGGAGTGATGCTGAGCCCTGTTGTGTCAGCATTGGTGGGAACCAGCCCCAGCTATTTAAAATCCCTCCATCAGCAGTGGGGAGCTCGGCAGAGTCCTGCTGTCTGCAGGACACGTGTGGGGCAGTTTGACCTTCCTCCTCCTCTGTGGCCAAGCGTTTTTATAGCTGCTGATGTGCTCACTAACAGCAGAAGTGTTCAGCTCCTCTTTGAATCCTTCTCATTCCTAAATAAAAGCAACCTAGTAATGAGACTGAAAGATGAAAAACTATTGCATCTGACATCTGGGTTCAGACTGCAGAAGGTCACATGCGTTTGGATGTTAACATCAGATATTTATGTAGGCTGAAGGTGAATAGAGTCTTTCATTTCTTGATGAAGTATTTTCCTCACAGAAAGTCACACAAAGGGAGAAAGGGGGAATACATAGTCCCATTTATTAATGCAAGTGCATGAAAAATCGTATAATATAAGATTATATTATGAGACAGTCGTAAGAGGGACAATTTATAGTTAAAGGTCAAAAGAAATGGAAGACTAATCCGCAAAGCAGCTCTTGGCCTTTTGTGTCTCATTCTTTTGCTATGTCATTGTTTAAAGCCAGAACTCTGGGCATCCTCCACAACAGACAGCCTTCCGCCATCTGATGTGCCGTATTTCTGATTTGAGCTCCTGTTCCCATGGCAACAAAACTCAACAACATTATTGGTATTTTCCATACAATCATGCAACTTCCCTCTGCCCGGGGACGAAAGGCCCTGTGAGCGCCAAGGGGATCCAAGCACGTGGGCAGGCAAAAGTACTTCTGGAAGTGTTGGAGTGAACAGAGCAATATATTGGAGGCTCAGCTTGAACGAAATCCAACATGATGGTGGTAATGTCCAGACAGACACCAAGCTGAGGCAGGCGGGCAGAGCCTCTGCAGCTCCTTGTGTTGATATCGCAGCCCAAAGTCACCTCCGGGTGCTAAACCAGCTGAGAACAGCCAGAGTTCAGTGCAGCTCAGAGGGGTAAGAGCCCTGAAACCAGTGACTTAAAGGGTGTAAACCAGCTATGAGTGATGGTGGTCAGCTGCATCGTTACAGCTCCGTTTCTAGTCAGTTCCCTAACCTTAACCCTCACCTTAGCCCTAATCCTAACCCTCACCCTCACCCTAGCCCTAGCCCTAACCCTCACCCTCACCCTAGCCCTAGCCCTAACCCTCACCCTCACCCTAGCCCTAGCCCTAACCCTCACCCTCACCCTAGCCCTAGCCCTAACCCTCACCCTCACCCTAGCCCTAATCCTAACCCTAACCCTAACACCTTCCCCCCCAAAAAAAATCCCCTCTTTGTTGCCAGGAAATAAAAATCACACCAAATGCATCAAATTGCTTGCTTGTATAATTAAGACATTATGGTAAGAAATACCCTATGTTGACTTTCTTTGCCTTTATTTTCACCCCCTTTCTAAAAGCCCGTGGAACAGAATTTGCTGTTTTCCATGGGCTCCTGACACGGTGCCAAACAGCAGAGAGCAGCTGAGGCTGTATTTTGTCAAATAACCCAAAAGCCAACATACTTGGCAATAAATAAGCAGAAGATGTTATGGTCATTTTGATACAATGAGTGGATTTCATTCTGGGTCAGTCTGTTTTCGCTGGTCTTAAAGTGTTCGTGGCAATGCTCCGGCAGGGTAATTAGTTTCATTCACAAACAAGTTAGCCATTTGGCCCTTGCTAACACCATTATTACACTAAATTATCAGGAGAGCTTGTAGTCCCTGCTCACATCTGCTGTCCACCTCAGAGAGCAGAAATATGGCCCCAGTGCTCCTGATTTTATGTGGAATTGAGTCATGTTTCTACCCCTGTAAATCCTACTGACTTTATTAAAGAGAAATTTTGGACAAACGAGGCAGGGAACAGCCTTGGGGAGAGCTGCTGGGAATTACCAGGACGCGGGGCGGAGGCAGGGGAGCCATTGCCCTGCTCCTGCAGAGGATGAGGATGAGGATGGCTGTGCCTTCCCCAGCCTGTCCCATCCCCGTTGATGCACCCAGCAAGCTCCTCTTAGAAACCTGCTTGTTTTCCATGCAAACGGGCATATTGATTGCTCGTGGTGCTTGGCCAGGCCGGTCCCCCCTTGCCACCTCTGAGTTTCTGGGTAAAACGGATACACTCGAGAATCCAGACTCCTGTGCTGTCTTTGCCAGCAAAAATCCACATTTAAGAACCACCGCTGATTTCCTCAAATAAATAATTAGCAATGAGTCAATCAACGCGTGGGGGCAGAAGCTTGGCTGAGACAAACTGGCAAAGCTTGGTTAGCAGAAGCGCTCTCCAGACTTTAAAGCAAACAGAGTCCGAGTGAGCTGCTCACAGGAGTTGTGTGAAGGACTAATTCCGAGGCAGGTTCCAGGAGCTGCTCCTGCACTGCTCCCGGGCTCCTCTTGGAATTGTTCTCCCAATGCAGGACCCACAGCTGCAACCACAGTGAAGGTGGTGACGGGATTTTGGGACTTCTGCCTAAAACGCCTCTATGTGTTTCATGCCGAGGCACGACGATGGGAACAGCTGGTAGGGAAGGAGAGGGCAGCAGCTGAAAATAAACTGTGTTTAGCCAGGATGAGCACAGGCCAATAACAATGAAGTGATGTAAACCCAAGGCATATCTTCAGCAATTAATTAACATGATTCCGTATAAACAACCCTGATGGTAACCCTAGCTTGCCTGCTGCTGTAAAAGCAGACACTGACTCACAAAACGCTGCAGTCTGAGATTTGTAACGGCTGTTTTGGCTACTGTCACATGGAAAAGGGGGAAAAAATTGTGGGTTTAGCTCAAGGAATAAATAAAGAGCAAATCCTTATGAACCTCAGAACCTATTTTAAAAATAAAATAAAATAAAATAAAATAAAATAAAATAAAATAAAATAAAATACGTTTTTTTTTTTAAACTTCTACGAAGCATAGTGCCTGTTGGAATTTCTCAATAAGCTAATAATCCAGAATACTGGGGTTTATACAAGGCGGGGGCAGACTCCATAAGAAAGAGGCTATTTCAAAGCAGTTTTGTGCCCAGAGCAATAGTAACAGCCTCAGATGCTACTCCCCCTCTGTGGATCTCCAGGTGTTTCCCAGTTATCTGTGGCACTAATTGCAAATATATGTTGGATTTCAGCAGCTGTATGTTCTTCACTAAGCACTGTAATAAAGAAGAGCTGATACGCATAAGCAGAAGATCCGTTCACTTTATTGAAACATTTATTTGAATTAATTAGAAACCCAGATACTGTAGAGCATTACTGCTGCCCTGAATTCAATTACAACAGTGTATTCAGTAGTCAAACTCAAATTAATCAAGACTGGCTGAGTTGAACTCAAGAACCCCACAAGATGCACTAAGAATCATGGGAACTTATTTTCTTAACAAGATCAAATTATTTGTCTGGTCACGCTGTTATTAATACTAGTATTATTGCAATGCTGTAAATCAGCATACCTGCACTGGTCTCAGCAAAGCTCCTTATAAGCACCTTGTTCAAGAGCATAAGAGCAAAAAGCCTAAAGCTAAAAAAAAATCTTTATAATTTTTCCTTGGCAATCACAGCAAGTGGAATATATGATTTCTTCCACATTTAGAAAACAACAGGTTTCCGCGGGGTTATCCTGAAGTGAACTCAGTTTAGGGCCACAGCAAGTTAAAAGACGTCTTTCCACTAAAGTTGGTGGGAACCAAAGATTTGTGAAGAAGACGTTGGCACATCTTTAATAACACATGAATTTTGCACTGAGTCCTTTAGGGATTAATTCCTTCATTGAAAACAGAAGAAATATAGGACTGCGTGTTAGTTATCACCCGTGAAGAGAAGCAGGTGCTCCTAACGTGACTTCCAGACACCGAAGAAAACCAAGACCCAGCACAGCCTGTAACTCTGGCAAGCAGACTTCATGTGGAAAACGTCCATTGGGACGTGCTTGATTCTCCACGTGCTTCCGAAATCCCCAACTGGGAGGCCAGTGAGTGCCGGGGCCGAGGAGCTGTGACACCCCCGGGCTCCCCGAGTGACCCCGCAGCACCCACAGCACAGAGGAGAGCAGAAAGGATGGGTTTGTGTGAATTCGCGGGATTGCAATTCGAAAGACACGGACTGTGCTTTTGTTCCCAAAGGCCTCTGTAGGGTCACTTCGTTTCTGCATGTCTCAGCTTTGCGACCTCACAAAAAGCTCTTCCTTCTCTCCGTCTCACAGCAAGATTTCCAGGTTCCATCCGTTAGCCCTGGCAATACCAGGGAGGGGGACATATCGGCTCCCACTCGGTGCCACGTTTGTGCTGGTTGGTTTTACCCACCCCTGCATTTGCAGGAGGGCAGGAGGACAGGCACAGCTCAGAGGGACACACCATGGGCATCGGGAGCCATGGAGTGGCCCTGGTGCCAAAACACCCCCCACAGCTCCACCATTGGACCTGCAGATGGATGATGCTATAGAAACAGGATCTATTACCACAAAAACTTCTCCTTATGCTAACAGGGCAAACCCACAATATCCTACTAATATCCACCATGTGATTTTATTCACTACAACTGTGTTTTACAACATAGGTGTGTTTTGCTTCTGGAAGAGACAGAGCACCATTCTCAATAAACCACACGTTTGCACCGACTCAAAACTATTAAATGCATTTACTGGTTCAGCTGTACTGTGGGACGGAGTATGTGGCGTATCTGGCCGAAAAAACATGTGCTGTGGCAGAGCAGTGACACGTTTGTGACAGAGGTGGGTGTTAGTGTCTGTGTGGGCTGCACCGTGCTAGGAATCACGCATGACGTTTGCACAGGGCAGATGCTATGTGAAGGCACCCAGTGTCACCCAGTGGTTAATGCTCTGTGGGGGGTGACACCAGGGGACGGGGCAGGGGGAGCAGGACTGGCCCCGCCACAGCACCTGCTCGGGGGTGATCATATGGGGGAACTCACTCACAGGCAATGGAAAACAAATGGGGTGGTTTTATATGTCACATAATGCTAGGCTATGAAAAGCAAAACAAAGGCAAGAACTTCATTGTGCTTAGAAACATCCCTATTTCATTAGAAACCAAATACATTTTGTCTTCAGTGGCTATAAAGCAAATGCCTGGGAAATATCACAAGCAATCCATTCCTTCTTCTGGCCTGCTCCAAAAAGCCACATTGACGGGGCTGGATCAGAGCCAATACACAAAATGTCTAGGGGCCCCTTAGTGCATTCAGCAAAAGTAAATCCCATTTAGGCTCCAGCCTCACTCAGCAACTTCCCTCTCAGGCACCTCCAATGGACCAGAGAGGCCTTTTCTACATTCCAAAATTATTTTTGGGCATCTGTGCATGACATAACACCAGGAACCCATGTCTGTCTGCATCCAGCCACCTAAGATGCTTTCAGTGAGTGGGTCAGTTGAGGAGGGACCACGCATCCAACAACGAAAACCCAGGTTTTATGCAAAGCACCATGGAAGTGTCCCCATGCACGACAGGGCACAGCAGCTGCTTGTTAAGTTCCCAAGGCTATGCTGACTCACAGTGGGTGAGGAATTGACCCAATATATTTTACAGATCTACAGGAAAACTTTTTTTCTTTTTCTTTTTTTTTTTTTTAAGGGTTGCTCAGCATCTACCTCTAGGAGCCACAAACTTTACATGTTGGGAGGGTTTAGGAAATCATTGCGCTGAATACTCAAGGCACACAGCTTCGTGCTTTTGTACTCCCACAGGGACGGGTGCCAGCAGCCCAAGGTTGAGGCACCTGCGTTTCCTACTGACACCAGGTCAGGAATGTGGAGGAAGTGCCTGGGAAGGGCGATGGAAGAGAACCAGACTTCTTTATAAACTAACAAGCCTCAAGTGAATGTTTAAAGGAAATTACTTTAGTTTCTTGCATAGAAGGCTTTAGGTGAATGTGATTTGATTGCCTATGAGAGGAAAAAACAGGAGACAGAAAAAAAAAACCCAACAATGTCCTGAGAATATTTTATAGTGGAGTTACACAAACCTGAGGGTGTGAGCTGGGAGAAGCAGAGACCTCCAGCTACAGAGAAACCGTGTCCAAAGCAGCGAGATGTTGGGGTGCGGGAAGGGGGTTGTGAGGGGCTGGATCCAGAGGATGTTCCACTGCGCAGCCACAGGACCGGAGCCACCGCAGCCTGAAAGGTCTCGACCTTCAAAAGGCCACCGGGAACTGCTGTGCCCCCAGCCAACTCCAACTGGGACAGCCTCCTTGCCCATCCCATAAACCAGCACCTCCACAAAGTTAAGATATGTGTTTATCACTTACAACAACCACTCCAGCTTTAAGCCCTCTATTTCTGCAAATACAAGCACTGCAACAAAAGTTAAGAGTTTTCTCAGTCTAAGAACGTGGAACTATATGAGGCGAACTGTTAGCTGGCATAAAGCAGCAGAGATGAATACACTTGGACACAGCTACGCAGACTGACGCCCGCCAGAGATCCAGCCTCACTGATTAGTCGCCCACGAGGAGGATTATATAAAAAAGGCTTTTAAAAACACAAACAATAGATTTGCCACCTGGGTATAATTTGTGGATTTTGGTATTTGTTTAGGTCATCACATATTTTGTCTCAAATGAACCAGCCATAAAGTAGCATAATATTCTGTCTAACATAAAATAACTCCATACATGGAGACAAATTAACAAGAGCTCAGTTCAGACCAGAATCAGGCTTTGTGGTTTGTTTGGGCTTCTGCATCCTGCCGGCCCCACCACTTGGGTGCGATTCAGCAGTGGAAAGTCCGTCCCCACCGTCCAGCCTCCAGCTGATGCTCTGACCCAATGCGGTGTGCAATTTTGTCTCTTTTTAGCTTTTTACAGTGGGTGACCCAATCTGGTGAGCTAACAGGAACCTTACATCATTACAGAGGAGAAAGCTCTGTCCGGGACTAAAAATACCACGTTTGATTGTCCAAATGGAAAGAAAAAGTGTGCTTCCCTAAGCATGTTGTAACTATTCAGTTGGACACCAGCTGTAACAGCCTCTTACTCATGAATTCTGTCTTCATAGTCACCAAAATAGAGAAAAGACCTAATAAGCTGCCTCACTCGTTCAGTGAAGAATATTTTCCTGACAACACTGTCCAAACTTTTTTTGCCAAGTTCAGCGAAGAGGCTTCCACTATTTCCTTTGTCGAATCCCTGACAGGATCAGAAACTCTTAGGGAATTTTTTTCCCTGGTATCTATTGTTGTCAGCTGGATTTGATCCCTGCCTGACAGCACAGAACCGGTGTGTGCAGCGAGGGGGTCTGCGGGGAGGGTGGGATGGAGGCTGCGTGCTGGATGGGGACAAGCTGCCAACAAATCACTTCCAAATGAGTCATCAGCAGTTGATGCTCGGTGCCTGTGAGATGCGGAGAAACCTCTCTGCTGTTGAACTCAGCTACGTGACTGCTCCATCCCAGCTCCAGTTTATGAACCATCAAGACCCTGGAGGTTTCTGTGGCATTTCGAGAGCACTAGACATCTCTCCTTCTTCAGCTCGTCAGACCCCATCTGATCTGGAAAGAGGATCTAATTGCAGAGCTGGCCCTGCTCTGAGCTGGAGCTCAGGCCTGATGATCTCTGGAGGTCCAGTCCAGCCCCATGTGCCCTGTGACACTTCAAGGTGTGCCTGTTGGCCAGCAGATGCTAACGAGTGGGTTTCTGAAAGCCGAGTGTGGGTGAAGCTTGTGGCACATACAAAAGCCTGGGCCCCCAAAGCAACATCTGCACTACACTCCTGGACTGACTTAGCCACGGAAAAATATCTGTGTAACTGTAAAATCTTGCTCTGATCAAGCTGTTGGGATCACCATCCTTTGGGGATGAGTGGAGCAGGGCCAGGAGCAGCTGTTCCCGAGCAGGGTACATCACCCAGCACCCACCCTGTAGCGCTCCCTGTTCCTCACTCCAGTTGCTTCACCACCTTTGGGCCACCGACCACTGGAGACATCCCAAAGCAGTCAGCAAAACTGCTTCCAAAACCCACCCAAACCCATACACACACGTTTCTGCTTACAAGTGTAATGGAGAGAAAAACACAACCCCTAAAGTAACCTCTTTATTTAGTTGTGAATTAAAACCATTGTGCCAATGCTACACAAGAAATCCAATGAATTTTTATGTCCCCCAGAAGGTTACACTGGCCTGTGGTGAAGAGGATTTGAGAAAGACTCACTTGACGTATACCTGAAAGGCATGAGGAGGTTGGCTGGGCTGTCCCGGAGGGACAGTCCCCATGGCTGTGGGGTCTGGAGCCGTTCTGGGCTGTTCCCAGCACTGACCCTGCAATTCCACTGCCTCTGCAAAGGACGGTCTGAAGAAAACTTCTGCCCACAATAATTTTTTTCAGTCTCTTTTAGAACAACAATAGTATATCTATTTAAGCAATTCTACAAAAGCACAACTGGGAAAAATACCCAGGGATCCATAAACTAAGAAGCTTCCTTGAACACATGTTGAAACTATTCATGCTTCTCCTGAGACGCTCTGAACAGGCACAAGCGACTCCACGTCCGTGAAAAGAGAAAAGTAAATATCGACCTGCACCAAGTATTTGTATTCTCTCTCCCCTGGCAGTGACACTGATTGCTGTAAAAACAGTGCTGAAATTAAGATACCGAAAGAAGCAGTGGACGGTTCTTAGGGCAAACTAAAGTAAAATGATGCAAGCTGGGTTTTTCCCGATAAGGGGCGAGCGCAGGCAATGCGATGGCGCTGTGCGGCTCTGCGGCTCAGCAGAACCATCCATACATCAACCTTACGGCTGCTGAGAAAAAATAGCGAGTTTTAGAGCACCATTAAGATTTAAAGCCAACCAAAAAAACCCATATTAAATCTTCAAAGAGGCGCAGAGGAATTAAAAAGGCTGAACAACTCCCTTCCTGCCCATTTTATGAGCCCCCAGAATTGCTAGGATTTGTTTGATCTTGTGACACCTCACCTTGCATTCCTAAACATCCATAAAAATACCGTATTCTTTGGCAACCAAGAATTATTTTCTGTGATACCTTTAAAAGATGCAATCATTTCATTTGGGTGGAATACCGTCAGCTTCTCCCGCTCACTGTTGGTGTATCCGGGCGGACCTTGGGGAACCGATGGGACAGAGGAGGACCCTCAGTCCCACATGGGTTTTTCAGATGCATGCATCTTTTGCTTAAACCACAGGAGAGTGAATTAGAAGATCAGGTATGATTTCTAGCACAAGCTGCCTGTTCATCTTGGAATTGGTTATTTAATCGTTTGATGACACAGTCTCACTCATTTGTTAGAAAGATTATTTATCCTGTCTGTGAGGACCATTTTGGAGATAATGTTTGCAAAAGGCCCTTAAATGCCTCAGTTAGAGAAGCAGATGGGAGTGATTTTCTTAATAATAAATTAAAGTAGATATAGATTCATTACCATAATGTAATACTGTCCTTGAAGCAGACAAATACGTCAAATGTTTATAACACTTGCTTTCCGCCCTCCTTGAATTTTAAGTGGTTTTTGTTATTTTCTCAGGACATAAGGCATTTTCACTCCATAGTCCGGTCACGCGCTTTCCTAAGAAAGCCAGAGAAAAGCTGAGGAACGTAAGGAGAGGCACATGTTAAAAAATGAAATATTAACAGCATGATCTGACTCTTTATTAGGTGGAATCACCGATTATCCTACTGCCCACTAAACACTCGGGATAACAACCAAGCTGCTCATTGAACGACATTCCCACCAACACTGGTGGGAGCTTTTATACTCATGTCACTGAGTATTGGATCAATATAGTTTTCAATCCTGTTAGACCAGTTTTTGTACAAGATCACCAAACAGCCTTGCAGATTCTTAAATACAGATTATTTTATTTAAACTCTGAGGGAAAATTCTACTCCAAACTGTGCTATGCAGTTCTCTGACCCTAAATGAGTTGCCCAGATGCAGCTGTAGGCAAAATTTTGGCCAAGCCAGCGCAGTTTCTGAGCAACACATTTCTTTCTCTCCATTTCCTTGCACTCCAGTCAATGACAGACCTATTTCTCTAAATAATGACAAATTCTTCAAAATACGTTAAACATTTGTTTCAGGCTCAGCTTTTCCACGTCTGAGTAACTGCACGCTTGGTATGAGGGGAAAAGAAAATTAAATTACCATTTGTGCAGAATGAGTTTCTTCAAGGAATATGCTCCAGAAAGCAACCTGGTGCAATGCTCTGGAAAGATCAAAGGAGCATCTTCAGTGGTAGGGGCTTGCATCTTATTAGCCACTTAATTATGTGCCAAGAGGAAAGGGATAGACAAAGATGTGCCTGAACTTTTCTGAACAGGTATGTGGATGTGCATTGTCCTCTGCAGCCATCACGTCCTCGGTCTCAGCCTAGACCATGCCCATCTTAACTATCATTTCAGTCCCCAGGGACAATCGCCAACAACAAAACCTGTTAAAACCAATCTTGTTTGACTGAAACCTATTCATGCAGCCAGCCGAGCAGGTATGGGAAGGCTGCCGAGGAACCGGAGGGGATAACTTCATTGCCCACACAGCTGCAGCAGGAAAGGATGGGCACCTACACCCTGAAATGACAAAGACGGGGGAAATGCGGACGGCTCAGACCTGAGGGAGCAGGTACGGAGCTGTGGGCGGGCGGCTGGCGGGCCTGACAGATGAAAGGAGCGGTGATGGATGGTGTTGTAGCAACAGCCATGGCAAAAGCAGAAAAGGAAACAAAAGAAACAGGATATGGCTGTTTAAGAGGTTGATACGTTACATTCCTGCAAGCATTTGTGAATTCCTGCTTATGTGCTAGAATATAGCTATCAGCAATTACTTTTATTTTTTGCCCACTTGGTGAAGTTACTGCCTGTGTGCAGAGTTCCTGAATGTGTGCTGTTACATTTGTGTAATCTGGGTGCACAAATGTGAATTTAGGAAATATTAAGAGAGAAATAAGACAAGAGATGCAGTAAATCAAAATGCCAATCTTGAATTTTTATGGCAATCTTCAAAATTACATGTGCATGTTATTTGCCTGCTTTTGGTCTCACTCGGTGCCCAGGAGATTCACTCCCAGAAATGGCAGGATTTGGTCACCAATATGTCTTGATTCTGGCCTGCAGGCCCTGGGAGTGAGAAGAAGGATTAGTCCATTTGTCTCTTTACAGTAAACAAAAATTCAGGGCTGCCCTAAAGCCCATGACGTCAGTAGGGAGTTTCTTCATTTGGTATTACTGTTACTGAGTTCCTTCATTCAATGCTCATGGATGATGAATGTTTATTCTTCTGTCTAGCTTGAGCACCTCACAGCATTTCACCTCAAAGTTCAAGCAAAATATTTTCCCAAAGATTTTTAGAAATCCTCCTCCAGCAATCCAATGAATTCAGGAAACTAGGAGAGCCTGAATTGTTAAGCATGCCTTTTGAATCCGGGATAAACACCACCAAATAGACTCTGCATTTTCCATTTAATTCTAGGGGATGTTTCCTTCAGTTCCCCCAAGGCATTAAGAAGTGATGTTGTGATTCACTAGCAGAATGCACAGGGATAAGGTATCACAAGACTTATCTCCCCATTTTTAGTGTACTGTTTGTACCTCTGTCTCTATCAGTTTAAAGCTATGGGACATTCTGAAATGAATGGAAACGCTTCTGTGAAACCCACCTACACAAACCTGTGTGATTAGTGAAGCTTAATACTGTCATCTGTGGAACTCAGCCTTTCAAAAACAGTTAGTTTGCTGTACTTATCTCTGAATGATAAAAGGCAAACTTCCCTTGAGCTGCATAAATTGGGAACATTCAGCTTAATTTTCTCCAGTTGTCTGCATTCTGGAGCTGTGCAATAGCGAAAAGAAAGCATCACTATCAATGGAGTCAAGAGTTGGGGTGATAAATGCTGAAATCCTAAAGAAAGGCTGGGGACCTCCTCTGCTCAATAGGTACAACCACTTGGTTTCTACTGTATGAAATAATGATGCTAAAAATGTACCAAATTTGTTTGCGGAATATACCAACAGCTGACATCTGTCATGATTTCACAAGCAAAAAATATAAAAGCTCAGTGTTTAGCTGCCCAGTGAAGTGACTCACATTTTACCAGAGGTTTCAACTTTGTTCTTCCATGCGCTATTTCTGACGGGAAATCAATCAGTTTAATCCCATAATGGGAACAATTAGCCTTACAGAAAGAGCAGACCACTTGTAATCTCTTCTTCTGCTTACAATATTATGCCAATATGTCTTTTTATTTTCTCAACGGCTGCTCATCGCTCACATTGCTGTGCCCGTGAAGAGGTTACAGCTCATAGAGGGGAAGAGCCGGGGTTAATCCTGCCCTTGCTGCCAGGGCAGCAGCTGGAGCTGTGGGGAGAAGGTCACAGAATCATAGAATAGTTTGTGTTGAATGGGACCTTCAAAGCTCATCCAGTGCCACCTCTGCCATGAGCAGGGACATCTTCACCAGCTCAGGTTGCTCAGAGCCCCGTCCAGCCTGGCCTGGGATGTCTCCAGGGATGGGGCACCCACCACCTCTCTGGGAAACCTGGGCCAGGCTCTCACCACCCTCAGTGTGAACAATTTCTTCCTCATGTCTAACTTGAATCTCCTCTCTTTGAGTTTAAAACCATCACCCCTTGTTCTGTCATAACACACCCTTCTAAAAAGTCTGTCCCCATCTTTCTTATAGGTTCCTTTGAAGTCACGCACCCCCAAAGCAAACAGACCAGCTCATCCCATCTGGTCAATATATTCTGGGCTCATGACCTCATGGGGAAGACGACAAAGAACTGAGCATCTCCTCCAGTGTGGTGACTGACGGTGGCAGGGTCCCTTCCTGCCCACTTCCCGCTGATCGGGCTCCTCATCGGGTTAGTCTCAGACTGGGGGTTAGAGGCTGGGAGTAAGACTAGACCTGAGCTAACCTGTATGCTCTGCCAGCTGAGATGGAAAGTGGGGCTGAGAATGGGGTGAACACGGACACAATTTATTTTTCAGCAAAATTGACAGGAAGCAGGGAATATAAAAACCACCATATTTTGTTTGTGAACAGGACGACTGAACATTTTGTGAGCTTCTCTGACAAGCTGCCTTGTCCTTTTCCATGGCCTTCCGTGAAGTTATCAAGAACAAGCTGCTGCTGTGCTCCGACACGAGCCGACCGTGCTGTGTCATTGCTTCCCGGTGTTCCCCCTCGGAAAAAACATCCTCCAGCTCTTATCTTGTGTTTAGTCTGCAATGTTTCGAGGTAGGGATTTGTCCTTGCTCTTCAGCAGATTGCAAAACCCCAGCTGTATGAAGTTCTTGTAAATGGCTGGTCTGATGAGCAAGGATTAGAATAATGTGTAAAAATTGTCTCCTTAATATTTGTCAGAACATTATAAGCAACTGCATTTTGGGTCAGGCCCTGCTGCTTTTTACCTTCCAGATATATTTTGCAAAGACAAAAGATCTACCTTGGTCCTTACTGAGAATCTGTATCTGCTGCGCAGTGTTTAGGAGACTCAAAGGCAGAATTAACCATGCCCAGTACAGCTTCTTGTGTGCGGTTTTCTCTGTAACAATCCTACAAAGCTGCGAAACCTTGGGAGGCAGCTGGCTGCTCCATCTGAATGCAATTACAGAACAAGAAATTCTACTGGACCAACGAGATTTCTTTCATTATCCTAATGATTTCTATCACAGCTGGATTTTTCTCTGTGGGATGCTTAGATCCATGAGATAAACTTTTTAGAAATGATTTAGCCAAACAAATGAATTAAATAGAATTAAGAATGACAGCTCCCAACATTTGGGCATCTGCCAAGGAACTTTCAAAAGCCAAAATAATAACTCAGATCTGAGAGATCCTGCAAAGCCTATAAATTAAGTAATCCTTTGGAAACCTGCAGTTAAATCTGCCATAGGGTTGAGATTTGCCTGGACTTAATCCAAATAATGAGTTTCAAAATGAACACTTTTCACAGGATGTTGGTTTTTTGGATATTTTGGATATTTTTAACTAGTAAGTAAAGAAATAAACTTCGGTTTTCTAAAGACTCAATTGTACATGAATCCCATTGGGTTAGGAAGGCACCAGAAAGGACTCATCTACACAATGGAAACGGAAGTTTAGATGACGCTGTCAAGGACTACTGATTAATGTAAGAAAGGAGAAGAGTTTATACTCTGTGAAATGCAGACTACTGGGAGGGCAAATGGCAGAAATGCCATGAAACATTGCTTAGAGTCCTTACTCCAATAATTTTGAATTCATGTGATCGGCCTCACTTCCAGGGACCATTTCCAATCACAACTACTAGGAGGAGCAACCAGCCTTAGAACATATAACTGAACACTCACAACAAATTACGCTCAAACTCAAACCATGAACCACTGAATCTGAAACCCAGCCCGCAAGCGAACATCTAGCTTGGTGCTTAAAGCTACTTCTAAATGTCAAATGTCTGTATTAAACTGGTCACAAACGGTACAAAGGGGCGTTGTCGATTGTTCCATTCTGCAGGCAAGGAACTATCTTAGATTCCCACCTTCATTTATAAATTAAATGTGGATGCTTTTATGGATTAAAAAGTGCATCTTGTACAACATATATGTATATCAGTTTAAAGTATTTCTAATAGCAGCTACACTGAAAGTGTAAGATCTTGTGCCTTGGTTAACCACTTTTATATATACATATATCTATATATTTTTTTTTTCTTACCTTAATGATAGACTTATTTAAGTTCTCGGGTGATAAAATTAACTAGAGTTTGGAATTTTACATTTTCTACATTAGACATCAGTGCAATAAAAGCTCTTTCTGAGGTCATCCACCTGGAACCTCTGGATAAATAATCTGCAATAAGTATTTCTGAACTTGATGAATGTTAATTCAAAATGAATTCTTCACTATATAAGAGTTTGCTACTTCAGTGTGCAATATGGGCTGTTGCACTTTCTAGCAATCCCAGTTGTACGGGTAGAGATTTTGAGGCCCCACATAGAAAAAATCCATCTATAGAGCAGCTGAATTCTACTTTAAACTCTGAAAAAGAAAGAAGCTTTATCTTAGCAAGCGTTTTGCAGATCTCTCTGACAGAAGTAATTTATTGAACTTACGAGGTTTATCAGGTATTTTTTTCACAGTCTAAAAATATAATCTTTCATGAAGGGCCTGGGGGCAGTGCAAAGGGGCCACTGGCTGATGCTCAAATTGTGTCTATCAAGTAATTTATCACCCTTAAACTGATGTGTAGTTTGTGGAGCAGCGAAATCTCCTGACCTTAAAAAGAACTATCAAGTCATGATGACACTTGAAATCACTCTCATGAGGACAGATGTTCAAAAACAGCATTGGGGGCTCATTGTGGGGCCTCCCAGATAAGCACGGGACCTCTGCTAGACGTCGGGAGGGCAGCAAATGGAAAACCTGAACGCTCATTCAAAATGGGACACAGAGCTGGATATCTGTAGTTTACCCAGTCAGTCTGTGACAACAAAGGAAGGAAACCGAGAGTGTCACCAGTGGCAAAGGAGAGCCAGAATGGAATATTCAAAAACAAAACAAAGAGGTGATAAGACTTCAGGGTGGAAAAATACTGGAAACAAACACAGAGGAAAATAATTGGCAGGGGGTGGGAAGATAAAGTGAGTGATGAGATTGAATTCATGAACACATTTGACCTCTCTTTTGAATAATGCGTGGCCTTGGTTAGAGCTTGCTGTGGGGTTTCAGCACTCAGCTGAGGAATGAGCACGTTGGAGATATGGGATTTGAGCTGGGTGTCAAGGCTCACTCCCATAGCAAGGTTCATATCGTCTTCTGTTGGTCCTGTTGAGTTCTGTTTCAGAAGCAGAACTCCAGACAGATTTTGGAAATAACTTAAAATATCATTTAAAAAATTCCCCAGTTACCAAAGACAAGAATAGATATTTCTGAGCCCACTTTGGTTGACTGAAGTGAGGCTGCAAAATTGTATTGGCTTTGCTCAAAGAAAGCACATGTTAAAAGGTGCGTGAGCGATTGAAGGAAAATGAGGTACCTGTGAGATGTGGAATTCTTCAGTTAATGTTCTCATTGCCCGAATCCTGGGGGAAAAAACAACAAAAACCAACCCATCTATTGCTGATAGAATGGTGCCAAATTAATTCCTGATGTAATTCTGAAATCTGAGGACACTTTCCATCAGGAGCAATTCAACTGCAGATACTTTTATTGAGAGTAAAGCTGCCTCTACTTCAGCTCAGTTTAATGCATATTGGAATAGTCTCATTTGGAATAAGCACACCCACAAGTTTATACTGATTTTGTTAATTCTAATTAATTGCATTCTACTTGAGTTTACTTTTTTGATGAGCCATGAGGGGTAACCTAGGCGGAGCATTCAAAATGCCGTGAAGAGAAAGTGCCTCGGAGCCAGCAGCTTTCCCATCAGCTTTTGAAATGAATACTTTAATAGTGGGGATTTCTGTGTTCTGATCATCTATTTCCTATGCCAGCAAATTACTTTGAAATCCCCGACGCTTTGCTGTGCAGCAGAGCCTGCAGCTCGCAGCCTGGGTGCAATTTAGAAACCACCCTGGTAACAAAGCTGTGATGAATGCCAGTGAAAAATGTTTGACTTCACAGAGCTGCAGTCTCTATTATTTTTCTCTGCTCTTTTCCTTTTCTCTGTTTTTTATTGTTGCTACTTTCCAGCAAACTTAGGTTCTTTTAAGAAAGGATTTTTTCCTTTCCCTCCTAAAAAGAAGAAGACGGCAGTGCTGACACTCCGCATGTGTGCGCGTGTTTAACTCGGTCCTTCGAGGAGGTGCTTCTGGTCACTGACCAGTGAGAGTGGGAGAGGTGGGACGCAAATTAGCTTCCAGCTCCCTGCAAGACAAATGTCGGTGTTCAGCTGGGTGGATTTTCTAAGGCAAGCAAGGAAACCTCAGGCCAGCCTACTCCCAGCCTTCTGCAGGCTCGGTGATATCATACAGGAATGAGGAGGTATGATTCATCACCAGTTGCACAGACAAAAGTCAGCTTTTATAGCCTCTCTCGGCGGAGACACACACTCGCGTGGAACAAAGAGTATGGGTGAAAGCTCTGCTGGGACCAGCAGAACTTCTCTGTAGGTACCTTTCTAGCAAAGCAAGCAAAGGTTATTGTGCTTTGGGTTCACCACACTCACTGTATTTACGTTGTTAAATCACAAGGCTGCAGCATAGCTCGGAGGAGTGTTTAAAAGTCTCAGCTCCCACCCCTGTCCCAGACCAAAGCCTCTGGGATAACACGGGCACAGCGGTGAGACGGTCACACAAACCTTCCTGTGCCACGAGCAAAGGCGTGCAAAAAGTCTTCACAGCAAATAGCACATAAATCAAAGTCACAGAAACTGAGCACCGAGAAAGTGACTTGGTGGAAGTGGACTTTTCAAACAATGGATCCTTTGTTTAGCCCTTTTTTTGAAGTGGGCCAGCCCTTTCCAGGAAGAGAAGCTTTCCCAAGCCCAGGCATTTTGAATTTTACTTTCAGGGGAGACACTAAGCAGCTGTACTGCCCACCCATCCCACCTCCGAGCTACTGCCACATGCCTGAAAGCCATCACATGAAACACCCTTTGCAGCGTGGACATCGTCTGGGAGCTCCCATGGTCACCGGTTTGCCTGCACCACCGGGACACAGAGATGCTCTGTGGTGCTCAGTGCTACCCCAAACCCCCCTGCAAAGTTACAGTGATGCATCGGCCAAGTCATTCCAAGTGATTTTCTTCCATTTTTTCTCTTTTCTCCTTCCACGTACTGCTTGCGATGCATAAAAAAAAGTCGCGACTGTGTTTACCGACCTATTACATCATTTTCTTCCCACTCCAGAGGACGAAGCCGCAGTAAGCGGAGCCTCTGACCGCACTTTATTACAAGGGAAAATTCGTGCTAAAACGCGCCCCCCCAGCGATGGCCGGGCCGGGCCGGTCCCGCCTCCCCGCCACGCCCCGTCAGGGGCGGGACCGGCCCGTCCCGGCGATTTGGGGACCGGCGGAGCCGTTCGGCCAAGAAGTTGCGAGTGGGAGCCGTGGGAGCTGTGGGAGCCGTGGGAGCCGCTCTCCTCCCTCGCCATTATGTCCCACTCGGTGGTCCTGCGTGGTCCTTCGCCGTGGGGTTTTCGGTTGGTGGGCGGTAAAGATTTCAGCGCCCCGTTGACCATCTCCAGGGTGAGCCGGGGGTCGGGGGGGAGCGGAGCGGGGACCGGCGGCAGGTGATGGGCAGCCGGGCCGGGGGTGCCGGGGTGTGCGGCACCGTTTAGGGCCTTTTAAAATATATGTTCTTCTATATACCCCCCAAATACAGGCAAAGAAGCGTTTGCCTCTGGCCGCAGCACTCTTTCAGCCGCTCTTCCCTGTGTTAACGTGGAGCAGCGAACGTTTTCCACGCTTGCTTTATTTTATTTTTTTTTTTTTATTTTTTTTTTTTTATCTGTTAATTCATAAAGATCTGCTTTTAAAAGTTTGTAGTGCTCAGCACTACAGAGGGCTTGGATTTGTGCCTGGGACCAAGTTCACAGGCTTTTGGGTTTTTTTTAGGAAGGCACGAGTTAAGTCAGTAAGAAGTTGCCCTGTGCAGGCTGCTGTGTTATGGGGTCCCAGTGGGCTGGTAGTAATTACTGTGTAAGTGCACTCGCACTTGCGTTTAACCTCACAAAGATGTATTCTGGAAACTTCTTTGCTAAGACACCGCGGCTAGCTTGAAAAAGGCTTTGTGCGTAGATATACGTGAAAACAAACCGTCCTTGGCGCAGAAGGGAGTGCAGCGAGGTGGTGCGGTGGGCTGGGTGATGGATGAGGTGCTGTGCCTGAACTGGGCACGTTGCTGTGGTCTCCGGTGTTTCCATGGCCATCGGGCTGCCCTGCGGAAGGGCTGGATGTCTGAAGCTGCCCTGCCTTCCCGCGGCTGGGGAGTACTGCTGAGCTCGCCTGGGCAGCCGCTGCTGGGGCGCCTGAACAAACAGAGTATTGAAAGGCTTTGAAAGGAGCCATAACTTAAAAATATTGTCATATAACGCATACAAGCTGTTTGCCGTCTTTTCATTCAACTGCCAAAGCTGGGATGGAAGAGGGAAAGCATATACCCTGAGTTTTAAAGAAGAAAATTATGGAACAGAGCATGTTTTAAAGACGCTTGCTTTGTATTTGAGTTCAAATGCACCTATTACACAGCTTTACATCTCTGTTTTTGCTTTGGACTGTCCCTTACCAAGTGTTCCAGTGAGGGCTTTTTTGGAGGAGCAGCATGAGGAGGGAAGAGCCGGGGCCGTGCAGGGAGCGGCAGCCGGTGGGGCTGGCTGTGCTCTGGGGACCGGGCAGGGGTCTGCACGCAGCCAGCATGTCTGCAAAGGGGAGACACTCAGCTTTTGGGGCTCAGCCTACACTCCCAGGCATGGATTTATACAACAAAACACAAAATCGCCTCTCGGTGACTGTAAAAATGTTCCTGTTGTGAGGATGAACATCTTAATTTAGCAGAGGGAGCCTGTTTTCCTGTTACTTTGAAAAAAGTTTGTCTTAACGTTAAACAAGAAAAAACAAAGTCTGCTTTTGCCTAGACAGGTGGGTTGCCAAATTCCTTGTTTGATTCAGCAAACCTGGGAGGTGTGAGGGTAATTCTCATTAGGCCAATCTTGCTTTGGATCACAAGGAGCTGTAAAACAAGTAACAGTTGTGGGGTGTTATGTCATGTTGCTGAGTGTGGCAGCCTTTTAAATCAGATTCTTTTTTAATTCTTGGTGATGCTCCAATGTGCTGTAACGCCAATGGCTGCCCTTGGAGGGTGGTAACTTGCTGGGAACATTAATGTGGGTGTAGGGTGCTCTGCTTGGGCTTTTGTCTCTTAACACAGTAAGAGGCCTCACTGGCATTGCGAATAATACTTGAAAATGTTAAAATTGGGGAAGAGTTAGCTTCTGCTGCAGCTCCTCGCCATGGGGGTGTGGGAGGGGGCTGCCGGAGGGCTTTGCTTGGTGGTGGGTCCATGCAACCCTGCCTCTTTGCAGAGAACTGAGTGCAGCTGGTGTGGTGCCATATTCACTTTTATTCTGTAATTGTCTAATCAGGAAATCTGTTTGTTTAGCTTGAAACCTGGGCAAGAGGGCTGGGGGCTCCCTGTCCCCACTCTGCCCCCAGCCCCCTTGTCCAAGTTGGTTTGCTGCAGGAAGGAGCCTTCTTGTTGAGGCTTTTGTCTGTCTTCTGCTTCCTTCAAAGTGCCTTTTCTTAGAAAACAAATATATATATATTTGTTTTATATTAAAATGCCATTGCATTACAAATACATTTTGGAAAGCAGAAATTTGGCCAGGAGGCGGGACCAGACTCTGGGACTCCTGCATCCAGCTGTGAGCCCGGGATGCTGATGTGCTGCGGGGTGATGGGCTGCCCGAGGGATGCGGGTTTGCATCCTGCTTCTGTGCCCGAGGGGGCTGGGGGCTGATGTGCCCCATGGTGTTTGGGCTGTACAGCTCTGCAAGCATCCTACTTTAACTGGTTATGTTGGGAATTTAAAAGTTGGAGTTTGGGATTCACGGCATTCAAAAGCCACCCGCGTTCATTTCTGGGTGGAGCAGCTGGCTGCCTGCTTATAAAACACAAATTCATCTGTGTAGGGGATGGGAAGAAAAAAGTATTCAGTCATTAGTAGGTTGGTTTTCTCCACTCTTTGCTAAGCTACTATAGAAAACAAAGCAATACTTTGCTGTCTGATGGGGAGGCTCTAGAAGGGTGCAGCTTCTTCTCCAAACCTGAGTGTCATTGCTCTGGGTTAAGTGAAGGCAGAGCTCCTTAATCTTGCATTTGTAGGACGTGAAGCGGAAGTGTCACTGCTAGAGGGGAAATACTGAAGCAGTTGGTGTGATTGGAGCTGCCAGACCAGGCTGAGCTGAGCAGGAGGCACCGTGGTGCAGGGAGAGGTACCTGGCTTGGGGCAGGAAGGAAGGCTGAAGGTAGTCCCCAAAAGTGGCTTGTGACAGTATTGTCAAGGGATAAACTTGAAAAAAGTACAGATTTGTCAGCAAGGAAAATAAGGATCATGCAGTTCTGCTTTGTAATGGACTTGACTTGCTGAGCAGGACTTGTTTTAGCCCCTGTGAGGTCACAGAGTTTGTGCAGGTGCAGCTGGTGGTGTTGAGCCCATCCCTTGCAGCTGTTTCAAATATGCTCATGAAATCAAGGAATCATTTATTTTTTTCTTGAAAACAGGTCACTTCCATCTGTGCTTTGATCAATCTTAAACGACAAGTGGTAAAGATCTCATTGCCCAAGTGACTGAAAACAGCTGATGCTGAGCAGTGCCCTAGAGTGGCCAGGGCTGGAGTTGGAGTGTTTGGTTCTTCAGGATTAAAGATAAGGAAAGACAAATGCAAATCCAGAAGGGTGTGCTTAGGGCATCTGTCTCATGGGGTCATGTAAACAGTTAGGTGTGCTGGCCATCCTTTCCCCCTCTCCCCCTGCATTTCTTATTGCGTTTTGTGGGGCACCAGTATGAGCAGGGCAGGAGTTTGCTGGGCTGGTTTGGAGCGACGCAGCCCTGAAGGATGCTGCTGCGGGCACTGCAGGGCTGATGCCGGGGTGCTGTCAGGGCTGGGAAGGGAATTATAGCCCAAGGCTGTGCTCTAGGGAAGAAACCCAGCTTGTTTTATACCCACAATTACAGTAAGCTACACCGGGTGTTGTATGTCAGGTAACTGACTGTTCCTCCTCCTAATGATATTTATAGGGGTAAGGGAATGAGCTGAAACATCTGATTAGGGTTGGCCTTAGTGACTTGATAGAAAGTGGCTTTGCAGTTAAGTTTCTGGTAGCTGACAGCTGCTTTTCCTTGGTTGAGGAGGCTGACAACTGGGCAGGGTGTTTGCCCTTTGTGGGGAAGGGGCCTTATGGCAGGGGCAACCTTCCTGTTCACCAGCGACCACGGCTCCGGAACAGAAATGGAATAATTGACTCAGCTGCTCTCAGTGTTGTAACCACATCAGGGAGTGCTGCGGTTCTGTGTATGATCACAGTTGATCTACCCCTTGCCTCGGATTAAAAGATAATCGGTCATTAGTGTAACTGGAGGAGCTGAATTCATTCAAACACCCGAAGGGGCTTGTCCAGCTCCTAGACCAGTCAAGTCAGCATTGTCGTCTACCTGACTCTGCCAGTGGTAATCCAAGCACTTGCTGCTTTTAGACTCATAGATAAATGGCCAAACAAATAATTTTAAAATGGACTGATTCTAGTGGGGTTTTTTAAAGTTTTTACTACAGTTTTCTCTCTATTTGCTGGCTTCAGCCTCAGTTTACCCACTAGTCTCTAGCAGAGCAGCAAAAATGCATTTTTCAGTGTTGGCCTGGAACTGTAACACAAGAAGGGTGAGAAATAATTGGTCTGCAATCCATTATCCAGGTATTGTTTGAGTTAAGGTTGACTTTTAAACCTAAGTAGCTTTTGTATTTGAGCAAATGTGTGTCCTGTTAAAGGTTAGGATACTCAAGAAGGAATTCTGCTGAGGGAGGAATTCCAGTAAAAGTCGTCGTGTTGACTCGGTCAGGGCAGCCAGTGAATGCCTGAGTGTGTTGCTGTGATCCCGCTTGAATGCAGAGGGAACCCACTTGGGGTGATGATTTCTGGGGTGGCCTGGGAGGCTGGTTCGTGTGTGCTTGGGGGTGGCAGAGCGCAAAGGGTTCTGCAGAGCTGGGCCTCAGTTACTCCGTGTATATTTATGGAGAAGACAAGAACCAGAGGTGTCATCAAAGGGAATGGGGCTTTTTCTTTGCTTTCCTTAAGGTTTTTTTTCCTGGTTTTGTGTGTAACTTGTGTGTATTTGATTGTTTATTAAGTTGAATTGATGCACTTTCTGTTCAGAGCACCCAAACAGACCAAAGGAGTTGCTCTGTGTGGATAAACCCTAAAACTAGAACCCCAGCTGATTTCTGCTGATCTTTCATGTTTTTATTGCCTGTGCAGAACTATGTGATGCTAGCTGTTTCTCAGTTGGTTGCATATTAATGTTTGTTATACGTAACAGTTCAAGTGGGATGATTATTTTTTAAGTGGAAGGAAGTGGTTTTGCTTGTCATTCTTTTTTGTTCTCATCATTCTTCCAACGACTGCTGCTTGAAAGGCCTGGAATGAGAAATCTGGGTGGTTACACCTGAAGCTGTAGTGGTACTTAACAATTAATCTGAACTACAGATAAGAACTAACTAAAGTATGTAACAAATATGTTTGCTGCTGAAGATATTCTATCACTGAGGCTTTATTTAATAACTGAAAGAGAAGAATAAATGCCTGTGCTGGTTCAGGAGACAGTAATGGTAGAATATGCTGGAATGGAAGCTTAATGCTAATTACCGTCATCAAGCACACTGATAATCCAGAGTGGGAATGCAGGCGGAAAGAATGATTCATGTAGGTCCATTCATGCAAGGTCTGACCTTGGGGCGAGTTTAGCAAAATAAACCCAGCACACCCTTGAAAACACTTCAGGCCTCTGCCAGGTTGAACAAAGGAGAACGGGCTCAGTGTAACTGGGGATTTGGAGTTTGGGCTGAGTTTTTGTGTCATGTTTGTGATGGGGTTTTTTTGTGTGTGTGTTTTTTGGTTTTTTTGTTTTTTTCTTGTTAATGATGTCAGTTTTCTAACTTCTTGAAGATTGAAAGATTGCCTGTTTGGACAGGTATTCAGAGTCATTTTGGAAAAGTGGTTGTATCCCACTTGATACAGGGATAAAAGAGAGTAAAGTTAGACAGCAGACTTACTAAAATGGCCCTGTTAGTGTAGGAAGTGTACAAGGGGAAATATGTGGAGTTGATGTTTTGTGTCGTTTTGTTTGTTTTTTTATTTATTTTTTTCCCCATAGAGTGATAGGATGGTTTGGGTTGGAAGGGACCTTAAAGATCATCTGGTTCAAACACCTCTGCCATGGGCAGGGACACCTTCCACCAGACCGGGTTACTCAAAGTCCCATCCATCCTTCAAGCTGCTGGCCATGCTGCTTTTGATACAGCCCAGGAGAAGTTTCTTAAACTTATTGTTGCTGTATATCATAACAGATGATGATAATCCTGGTTCCTGCTGGGGGTAGATCACTGCTTTAATTTTAATACAAATATACCATTATGGATTGTGTGGAGTTAGTGCAGACTGTTGCAATTTAATTTTTTTTTTTTTNTATCCCACTTGATACAGGGATAAAAGAGAGTAAAGTTAGACAGCAGACTTACTAAAATGGCCCTGTTAGTGTAGGAAGTGTACAAGGGGAAATATGTGGAGTTGATGTTTTGTGTCGTTTTGTTTGTTTTTTTATTTATTTTTTTCCCCATAGAGTGATAGGATGGTTTGGGTTGGAAGGGACCTTAAAGATCATCTGGTTCAAACACCTCTGCCATGGGCAGGGACACCTTCCACCAGACCGGGTTACTCAATGTCCTATCCATCCTTCAAGCTGCTGGCCATGCTGCTTTTGATACAGCCCAGGAGAAGTTTCGTAAACTTATTGTTGCTGTATATCATAACAGATGATGATAATCCTGGTTCCTGCTGTGGTAGATCACTGCTTTAATTTTAATACAAATATACCATTATGGATTGTGTGGAGTTAGTGCAGACTGTTGCAATTTAATTTTTTTTTTTTTTAGCTTGGGGGAAAATGCATATGACAAGTCAGCAGAAGTCACATGGTAAATCCTGGAAGGCACAAGTCCTCTTAAATATAGTGTTTCTAACTGAGTTTGCTGTTTGATTTCTGAGCTCATGGTTCTTAGATACCCAAACACTTACTGAAAATGTTTTTATTTTTTAAGTAATCTGTGACCACAGGTGCTAGAGTGTGAAAGAAAACAGTAGATCTCTCAAGATCTGCTAATGTTGATAAAATAGCTAAAACAAACATGTTCACAGGAGACACTCTGCTTGATTTGTTGTTGGTGCAGCACTGGTAGACGTGTACCGAAGCAAACCTGATAGCCAGAGCTTGTAAATGCCATGGATTTGTGTGCAGCTATTAACACCACACTTGCCCCAAGCCCTGGAAGATAAGGTTATGTTTGGTTTCTACTTCAGGATTTAGACAAAATCTCAAGCAAAACTAGGATTCATTGGGTTACTTGGAGCAATTGTGAAGATGTTAAGCCACAGTGTGGCATTCATGTAGCTTTTACAGCCAGCAGTGACCTAAAATAAACCCCACTTTCTCACCACAGAGAACAGAGGTCTAATTAAAAAAAATGCTGTGCAACAGTATTTCAGCCAATGAGTTTTCCAAACATCATAAAGGTGCCTTGAAGCCCCTACCACACTCAATCTTTCTTGTCAACCAGAGCAACTCAGATTCACACGCATTAAACCCTAAGTAGTTTTACATGTTGTGTGGACTGATAGGCAATTATGTGCGAATGACATTTTACAGTGCAACTGTCGGAAAGCAAAATATACCAGATTAAAGAAGATTATTGAAAGTAACGGTTCTTAGTTGTCACATATGGGCAATGCAGAATTAGAAGAGAAACTGTCTTGAAGAGTTAAACCCGGGATTGTGCAATAACGGGCACTGTGGAGCAGTGAATGCTGTCCTTCACCGTAAGCCACAAAACGTTTCCCAGAGGCCTTTAGCAAAT
Source organism: Pampusana beccarii (assembly GCA_013399365.1). Lineage (NCBI taxonomy): Eukaryota > Metazoa > Chordata > Aves > Columbiformes > Columbidae > Pampusana > Pampusana beccarii. The sequence goes on from VWYH01010685.1 coordinate 756,280, forward strand.
GTAAAGCTTCTGGTACAAAAGACTAAACCCTGCAAAATATCCAGTGTTCGCAAAGGCACAAATCCCTGCAGTCTGTATGAGATTAACGCCTTCACAAGAATGGTGCTTCAGGTCTGCTCACCAAATGAATTAACACTTCTTGTGTTAGTGAATTTTCTTCTCTCTGAAGGTGCCTCAGCTGCTGCTTTTGTTTTGATGGGAAGGTATCAACCCACCTTCGTGGCTGAGAAAGCTGGTGATGTGAAAGGGAGAGCTCCAAGCAGCTCCTGTGTGTCTTCTGCAAAGCACCTGGGGGTTCCTCCACACAAGGGTTTAGGATGACCGGTTGCTGGCTGTTGGTGTCTGGGAAGGGAGAGCTGGGCATTAAACCTTTAATGGAGATGAACCAATTATGATTGTAAAAGCTTCTTCTGCTGCTGAATCCAGTTTGCCGGGTGGTGTGCAATGGTGCAGTGTCTCGGGGGACCATGGTGATGCTCCAAGCGCACCTAAATCAAGGCTTAGCTGGTGTCCCCTGGGCAGGCTGTGCTACTGTGGCCTTGTTCCCCACTGTAGCAGAGTGAGTATGAAACAGATTGAAGAATAATAGCAGAGGTAGTGGTTGAGAGTAGTGGTGAGACCCCACCTGGAGTCCTGCATCCAGCTCTGGAGCCTTCAGCACAGGACAGACATGAACCTGTTGGAGGGGGGGCAGAGGACCCACCAAGGTGATCCGAGGGCTCGGGCAGCTCTGCTGTGAGGACAGACGGAGAGAGCTGGGGTTCTTCAGCCTGGAGAAGAAAAGGCTCCGGCAAGACCATATTGCAACCTTTCTGTACTTAAAAGAGGCCGATGAGATAGATGGAGACAGACTTTTTAGAAGCGTGTGTTATGACAGGACAAGGGGTGATGGTTTTAAACTAGAAGAGAGGAGATTCAGGTTAGACATGAGGAAGAAATTGTTGCCCCTGAGGGTGGTGAGAGCCTGGCCCAGGTTGCCCAGAGAGGTGGTGGGTGCCCCATCCCTGGAGACATCCCAGGCCAGGCTGGATGGGGCTCTGAGCAACCTGAGCTGGTGAAGATGTCCCTGCTCATGGCAGGGGTGGCACTGGGGGAGCTGGGAAGGTCCCTTCCAACCCAAACTGTTCTATGATTCTAAGAGCAGGACATCCTGTGTGGCAGAGCAGTGTGTCTGCAGCTCATCCTTGGAGGAAGGGCTATGAGGACTTTCGGTGACAATGACCGGCAGCCCAACGTGCTGCTGCCCTGCAGTGTGGGTGCCTTGGGCTGAGCCGGGCAGGCATTTGGCCAAATAAGCCAGATGTGAGTGTCTGAACGACCTGTGCCTTTCTCAATCAGCTCTTCGAGGTTTGCACTCGGGTTAAACGTAGTTCCTTGCTTTAAAATTTGTGTCTCATTTCATTGCTTCTCAGCCTTTTCTTTGTACAGAGACCTCAGCCTTTATGTTGGCTTAGGATCTATGCTAAGAGTCTGATTCTAAATTTGGATCTAGATCCATCAGTAATTGGATTCAAAAGGATTTTCAAGTGTCTTGCCTTTTGTAACACTCGTACTCTGTTTCTTTCCCTTTTATGCTCTTAAATTTCGTGCTGTTTTCTTCAGTAGTTAATAAATTCATGTTACATAAACAGTGCTCTTCATTTACTGGCTGTGCAGTATACCTAAATGTCTTGATACATTGGACTTTTATATAAGCAGTTAGAATGATGCAAATGGTTTGGTGAGGAGTGTATGTCAGTTCAAGGCACGATGCTTTGAAAAGCTGAAGAGAATCCCTGGAAAGAATGCTGAAAGGATTTGGGGAATTTATCTTCATTAGTTAGTCATTTAACTCCTCGTTCTTCCTGTTTTAAAGATATTGCTACTGTAAGATCATCTGCTGCCTTATAGTATGCTTCCTGATACTAGAACAGGCTTGCTTTGTGTAAAAGCTGAGAATTTTGTCACACTGTCTTGAAAGCCTCTCAAAGGCTTTAATCAGGCCCTTTTGATCAAGCTTGCAGAACAGAAAATTTCCCCAGACCTGCCTGTAACAAACTACCATTGATTTAAGTTAAGAGTGGTGTGTGGTCCGTGTAAGCTTGTGTGGGATTGCATGTTTTAACCCACTAAATTCTGGGAAGATGGCTTTGTTAATTGATAGGATATGTTGTGTTCTCTTACAGTAGTGCTTTTTTTCTTAAGAGTAAAAGTGAAAGAGATCTGGGAGAGAGAAAACTGCCTTTATGTGTGATTTGCCTCAATAGGTACTTTAGTTAATTTGAGGACAAAGTTCTTCTCTCCAACGGTTGTGCTGAGACCTGTGTGGGCAGCGAGGAGGAACTGTATCCCCAGCTCTGTCATCCTTGTGTCCTGACATGGGGTACTACAGGGGCAGGCTTTGGGGGAAAAGAGTGGGGGGAAAAAAGTTCATATAACGAATTGACATTGATTGTTTCGTAGTGTGGTGTTGGTCCAGCTCTGGAGAAGGCTGGAGTAAAGCTGCTTCTGAGCAGAGGCGTCCCTGGGGTGTGTGGGGGTCATCCCTGCGTGGGCAGTGGGACACACACAGTGACACATGGGGGACTTTGCCCCTAAGGCTTGCTCTGCACTGATTGTCTCACGTGTCTGTGCTTGATCTCCAGGGGGAAAGTATAACGCGATGTGCGTTTCAAGAGTAAACTCCTCTCGGTGTGAATAATCTTGCTTACTAAATTAGATTGCGCAGCTTCCAACACCAACTGGCTTAGTGTAACAGTTGCCTTAATGTGGTTTATTTTATTGGCCTGATGTCAGGTGCTAGCACTTAGTAAATCCTAATGAGGCTCCAGTGGCCAGATAAGATAGTTGCCGCTGGCTTCGGGGTTTTTTTCCAGTCTGTTCCATAGCATCAGAGCATCCGCTTGGCTGGGGAGGGGGTTGCTTGGGGTTGGAGGAGAGGAGAGAGGTGGGTGGTGATCTTGGGGAAAAGTGGTTGGGAAAATAGTTGAAAAAACTTATTAAAAAAAAGTGTGTAGTTGTGCAGATACAGTTTGCGTGCCTTGGCAAACGGAGATATAACGTGTGGGGTGTTGGTCCAGAGCTACAGCCTGGGGGTCGTGTTTCACAGCATTATGCTCGGCGTGGGGGTGGCGCTCACAGTGCTGTGACTGAACCTCCTGCAGGGACAGAGGACAGTGAGGGAAGAGCTGTTTACTGGGGTCTCTTTCTTTAAAATTCTCTTTTTCCTGCTGGGGTAATACAAAAGGATTGAGACAGGCACCAATATTGGACCTCTAGTATTTTTTGAAGCACAGTGCTATGTGGAGGGTGTACAAAGGTGCCACAAATGAGACTTGTCTGGGGGGGATTAGGAAAAATAATATGCTGCTTAGAAAAGGGGAGAAAAACATATATTCTGGCTTCCTACTGGAGTGAATCCCTGCAGGAGGCATGCTGCTGCTCACTGTGCTCCCGAGAGCTGGAGGGTATAGGTTATATATATATATATATATAAATAAAACTTCTTACTGGGGGCACACGCTCTGCAAACCTCTGTGTGCCCTGTCGTAACAATATTGTTAGCTGTGCATGTTTTGTGTTTCTTTTAGTATTTTCTGTTTAAATACTCTTGTACATCTGCATTTTTTTTGAGTGAGAGAAAAATGAAGAAACAGCTGCTTGTTTTGTGGAGGGGTGAAATGCAGAACATTGTTCTCTCTCAGCTTTATTTAATTTTGAAGGGCACTAAAAATGACATGCGTTTATGCTGCGTTCCCAGAGCAGACACTGTGCTGTGCGTGCACGGTCGCCTTGGGCAGAGAACACGCAAATGTGCTTCTATAGGCATAAAAGAAGCTGTGAAAACACGAGTGCCAGTGACCTCCCCAGCACGCTGACTGGTCCTGCATGTATTTCATGCTCAGTTCCTTCCTGCTGAAGATGCAGCAGGGCTTAGGTGATGGGCAGTGGATATTCCATATATAGTGCTGTGTGGTGTCTGCTTCATCATCTCACAAACAGCTCACCACCAGCGAACTCCCTCCTTGTCCTGGTCCCAGATGATGGGTCTAATGCCCTGGACCTGTTACTGAGTTGTTTTGATTCACTCTTGGAAAACTGTTCATCTCTACTGGATTGCATCCCAGGCTGTGCTGCTTAGCCTGCTGAGCACCAGGGAGGGAGGCTGGCACCGGGCAGCAGGAAGGTGCAGGGGAAGGTCCTCTGCCTTCTCGTGGGCAAGCTGTGGGGCTGACTGGGCTGTCTTGTGCAGCTTCACACCAAGTCTCCATCAGTTGGCTTTGTGTTGGTGGGAAAATACCTTCAAGTGCAATGGAACAATTAACCAGCAGTGTAAGTTAACTGGTGGTTGGGAGTTCCCGTCAGCACTGGGTTGCCGCTGTATAAAGTTGTGGCTTTGGGAGCTCGCAGCTTCTGAAGGAGGCAGGATTCTTGTCTAGCTGAAAAAGAAAAACCTTCAGGGGAACTTGGATAAAAATATTTGTTTCTTTAAGCCTGTGGTGGTTGCTGTGGGTTTGGCTCTCGGTGCCATACTTGTCTGCTCTGAAGGTGCATTGAGGTTGACAAACAGAGCCCTTTGCGAGACGTGTGGCCTCGCAGTGAATGAGACCCATGAAGTGCCAGCAACACGAGAACTTGGACCGCTCCTGCATTATTCGCCACCAGCACCTTGTTCCAGCCCTGAAATCCCAGCACCCCTGTGGGGCCCTGCAGCCCCGGGGTTAGCAGGGTGTGAGGGCCTGGGCTGGCTCCTTGCTGGTGTGTAATTGCCCTGCTTGAGCTATCTCTGGAGAAAAAGCAGACAAACAGCCCAAATCCTGGCAGGTGCCCCGTGTGGGCAAGACAAGGCATGGCACTGCGGGCTGCAGCAGGCACCGTGGGACAGTCCCATGTTCGGTCCCAGTGCATGAGCTGGGACTCTGCTTTAGGGCACTCTGCATTGCCCATAGAAAGGCAGCGTGCAGTGGGGAGAGACAGCCTGTGTTGGGGAGACCACTCGTACCACCCTGAGTTACATATCCATTGGTCTTGTCTTCATCTGTGTTCATTCAGCCTTGATTTTTAAAACAGTTTGTTTGTAGCGTTGGTGGAGGACTTCAAAACCAAACCAGATCTTATCACTGCTTGTCTTAATCCTATCCTGTTCTAAAACCTCTCTTCCTTTGGAGGACCCTTTCAAGAACACCAGGCTCTGGTGACAGGGTGCAGGTTTTCTTTGCAGTGTTTTTTAGCTGGTAACGTGTCAGGTTATTCTCAAATTCACGCATGCTTTGTTCAGGTCGCACATGCTGCAGTTACTGCTCGTGACAGGCCTGAGTGCCCCAGTAAAAACCCCATCTCCAAACCGCTGTGCGCTGCTGGGCTTTAATGCCTGGGAGAGACCTTACGCCCATGGGCAATGCACACAGCTGTAGTTACACCGCTTAGGGCTCTAGCCCTAGAGAACAGACTAATACACAAAACAAGGTTTATCACTTGAACAAAAAAGCCCTGTGTTTACAGTAGTGGATGCTCAGCAGCTCCTTGGGCAGTGGCTGGCCAGGGAAGAGTCTGGTTAAGGAGTGTTCTGGGTTGAACTGATTGCTGCTGGGTGTGGGTGCTGCTCAAACAAGACGGCCAGATCCCTCCAGCTCCTTCCTCCTCTGTTTGTTTGTTTCTGTGTGACAGTAGAGGGTCATCCTTCTCAGCTGTGTCACTCCAAGCATAGACTCTTACAAAAATATATTTAAAATTGCATCCTTGTCCTTATGGAGATCCTGCATGCAGCAAAGCAGGTAGGGCCCTTGCATGGGATCCAAATGCAGCCCTGATGCGTAACCAGGCTCGTAGGACTTTCTGTGGCATCTTTGGTGTCAATGACTTTGCACAGCTGTGAGTTAGGAGAACTTGGTTTGAAATATTTTAAACGTTTTTCACTGAAATACAAACTTGGGACCTGCCAGAGATCACAGTACTGGTTCCCAAGCTTCTGTGACACCAATGCTGTGTCTCAAACTAATGAGTTCTTGGAGTGCAGCTCCATTTCAAGTCCTCAGCCATCTCCATGGCTAGCATAAAATGCTAATGTGAAGATACTGCCAAAATAATTTGAAATAAACCAGAATCTAAAAATAGGAAACAGCTAAGAGCCCCATTTATGAACAGCTTATTCTCCAAGGAAGCTACAATCTGGTTAAGATCAGCGCAGGGAGAAAAGTCCATTGGATATCTAGGCAGCATTGAACAGACAAGAACAAAATACAGCTGTCCTGGGTCAAAGGAAAGGTCTGTTAGTCCAAAAGCCTGTGGGGTGGACACTGAAGGAAGTGGATAACAGCAGGCAAGCACATGGAGATGCTTCCTTGGAGGTGCTGGTCAAGCTTCTGGTTGACTTTCTGGTGGGTCTGGCAGCTTCTGTGGCTGTAGAAGGACCCTGGTGCTCTGTGAATGCCAGGTCTTCTTACGCAGGTTCAAAACACTCAGCAGGACAAAAGCATGCCAGGGAAAAAAATAAACCTACCCTGGGTTGCAGTGTCCCATGTCAGAGCTTTACAACTAATGTGTGTGCAGAAATACCTCCTGTTGTTTGCTCTGAGCTGAGTCACAGGGGAGCCTGCGAGCGGGGAAGGAGTTGGCTCGGCAGGTTTTTCAGAACAGAATAGCCTGCCTGACATGATTGCAGAGCAAATGGCAAATGCTGATTTACTCTGACAATGCAACAAAAGCCTTAATTCAGGCTGCCAGTTCTACTTAAAAGTAAAATGTGGTTTGGAGCTCCTCAAACACCTTCAGGTTCAAGTTTCAGCGGTATCACGGCTGCAGTCACACAGGGGCTGGTGCAGCAGGTCTGTGTTGTGCCAAGTGCCATCTGCCTCTCGCTGACTGTTACCAGCCTTGGTGTTGGGACCGGTCCCAGTGTGATCCACAAAGGGTCGTAAATCACAAAATCACAGAATGTCAGGGATTGGAAAGGACCTCGAAAGATCATCCGGTCTAATCCCCTACTAGAGCAGGAACACCCAGATGAGGTTACACAGGAAGGTTTCTAGGTGGGTTTTGAATGTGTCCAGAGAAGGAGACTCCACAACCCCCCTGGGCAGCCTGTTCCCGTGCTCTGTCACCCTCACTGGGAAGAAGTTTCTTCTCATATTTAATTGGAACCTCTTGCATTCCAGTCTGCACCCATTGCGCCTTGTCCTATCACTGGTTGTCACCAAGAAGAGCCTGGCTCCATCCTCGTGACACTCACCCTTTACATATTTATAAACATTAATGAGGTCACCCCTCAGTCTCCTCCAAACTAAAGAGACCCAGCTCCCTCAGCCTTTCCTCATAAGGGAGATGTTCCACTCCCTTCATCATCTTCACTGCTCTGCGCTGGACTCTCTCCAGCAGTTCCCTGTCCTTCTGGAACTGAGGGGCCCAGAACAGGACACAATATTC